>APFE030851651.1:9190-43703 GCA_000404065.3 Pinus taeda
GGTATGCTCAACGAATGGTACATTCCCCTCAGAAGAGGAAGCGAAGAAAGAAAGCTGGTCAACCATGACAATTTTCCCCTGATGAGGGAAACGAATGACACGGAAGAGGGATGAAGCCACGACACGCATGGCATACGTCCAACTCCGATTGAGAAGGAGGTTGCATGTGAGATTTTCGTCAACAACCTCAACTTCTACTTCCACGGTCTTCCCTTCTAAGGTGATTGGTAAACATTGAAGAATACCATAAGGACGGGATTCTCTCCCATGGAATGCTTCCAAGGCCGTTTGGGACTGACTGAGAGTCGGGGAATCGATCGCTTTCCAACACGCAATAGACATAATGCAGGTTGATGTGCCTTCATCAATAACTGTACGATGGATCATTTTGGAATTGATGACGACTTGAATGAGAAAAGCAATCTGATGAGGCAGTCGAGGAACATGGCTCTCGAGGTTGAAGGTGATCAGATTCGAGTCCGCAGGGTCAATGCCACCGATGGCCGATAGCAGGGACTTCCTCTGGGGGGGGGGCAGCTCTGAAGGACTTCTAAGGCGGACATAGCCGACGGAGCCTGCGCTAAGTCCTCTACGATGCTATAGTGTTGTGCAGCACGAGCATTCAGATTATAAGAAGATCTTCTGAGTACCCCTTTGGGAGGGGGTTGGATTGTCGTCTCAGTACTTGGTCTCTCGATATGGAGGGGACCAGAGCTGGACGAAGGAGCACTTGAGGGAACCTCTGGCTCCTTCCCAGCAGACAACAGATACTCCTTTGCTCGATTCGTTACATGAATGGGAATAGTTCCAGCCATGAAGACCTGGGAACCGAAGGGAGAAGAAGAGGGATCAGCCACCATTTGAGTTTGCTGAGAGGGAAAGGGCTCTTTAAGAACCGCAGGGATCCCAGGAGCACCCTTCAACAAAAGACTAACTTCGGATCGCCTGGGGTAGTCCTTAGTATAGTGATCCTCCTCACAAATGAGGCAAGGATACTTGGGTTTGCGTTTCGCTCCTTCCCCGGCTGGAGATTTAGAGGATTCTTGTTTAGGTTGCTCGGATTTATTTTTCCCTTTCCCATTTTCCTTTTTCTTTCCTTTCGAGGCCTTGCCCGCCGTGGTGGACTGGACGGCATTGACCTCGGAAGTGTTACCAGAATTTAAACCACCTTGAGAAGTATTTTCGTTGGATGCACTTGACTTTTGCTTCCCAGGGTTCGACGATGATTTTTTAGAGGCTGGGTTCACAGAGCCAATGACTCCATCGACAGATGGCTTGGGCGGAGCCTTGGATGTACAGGGCCTTGGGGCGTCCAGAAAATACTCATACAAGGTACCATACTGAGAGTAAATTAAGTCCAGGTACTGAGCGCCCGCGATTGCTTGCTCTTCAATTACACAGGCTCCCATAGCAATGTCTCGTGCAATCTTAGGGACAAAGGAAGTCGTGAACCAGTCGGTGAGGAGTTGATCAGGAATCCAGAACTTGATCAACCTGCGACACCTTCTCCATTCATGTATATGATTGGAGATATGCGTAGCCGTATCCTGCTTAAGAGAAGTAAGGAGGTGAGTCCCTGTCTCGTACCGAATGGGTAACTGAAAGTGAGTAAGGAATGCCATGGCCAACGAATTGAAATCTTGAAATGACACGCGGGTCAATTCAATATACCATTTAGCGGCCAAACCAGTGAGAGTCCTCTAAAAGAGGCAAAGCCGAATCGAATCATCGAGCCATGAATTGGACGAGCACCATAAGTGATACGTCATCACATGAGCTTGAGGGTCCTCTCAGGCTTTTCCGTCGAATTTGGGACAATCACTAGGTATCTTAGTTGGAACTGGTGGCCATTGTGGATTATGTAAAATGGGATCATTCGTTAACTTTGACACATCGGGCAGTTCCAATGTCGCGAGAAATGGTAGCTGTAGGTTAAAGGACATTTTTCCCGGATACGAGGTAGAGCCAGAATTCCATCCAGTTCTTGATTGCCCCCACTGGCCTTGTCCCAATGGACCAGGTCCAAAAGGGCCTTGTCCAGAAGGATTTTGTCCGTAAGGTTTGTTTCCAGAACCAGGTTGCTGATACTGGTTCTGGCCCCCAGTGCCCCATTGGTTACCATACTGGCCAGCGGGTTGTTGATAATTTAAAAAAGGGTTACCCTGCGGCTGCTGGTAATTTTGATACGAGGTATATTGATTTTTCCCCTGGAGTTGTTGGAATCTGTACTAAGCCTGGGAACCAAGCGGAATTTGATGACCAGATTGGGATTGATACCCACCTGAATACAGGGGTTGGGATTGGTACCCACCCGAATAAGGAGGCTGGGATTGGTACCCACCTGAATAAGGAGGTTGGGATTGATACCCACCTAAATAAGGAGGCTGGGATTGGTACCCACTTGAATAGGGAGGTTGGGATTGATACCCACCTGAATAAGGAGGCTGGGATTGATACCCACCTGAATAAGGAGGCCGGGATTGATACCCGCCTGAATAAGGAGGCTGGGATTTATACCCACCTGAATACGGATGCTGGGATTGGTACCCACCTGAATGAGGAGGCCGGGATTGGTACCCACCTGCATGCTGGGCCATCTAGCCAGAAGGTTGTCCTGGTCGGATCTGAGACGGCCCCGTTCGTCCAGAAGGTCGAGCTTGCTGAGCGAGGGGCTACCCTTGCGCAACCGAGGATTGTCCTTGTTGACCAGATGGTTGCTAAGCGGTAGGTTGGCCTTGTTGTGCGTAAGGCTGGCCCCCTTGCCCAGAAGGGTTGCCTTGCTGGCTTCCGGGTCGACCTTGCTGACCGTAAGGTTCTCCCTGGTTCCCGTGAGGTTGCCTCGAAGGGTAGCCCTGTTGGGTCCCGAGTTGTCCTTGTTGAGCATTGGGTTGTCCCGGGTTTCCAGAAGGTTGCCCAAGATATGTGAAAGATGAACCACTAGAGGCCAAAGGTTGTCCCTGATAGGGTTGTCCTTGTGGGCCTCCTTGTTGACCTGTGTAAATCTGGCCATAATACTGCTGCCCATGATTAGGCTGCGAGTAAGGCTGTTGACCCTAGTAGGGTGGTCCTTGGGATGGCTGTCCTTGACCCTGATGGTACTGGCCGCCACCATATCTGGTAGCACCCCAAGCCACACTCAATGGAACAGAAGCCTCCACATAAGGCTCTTCAGGCAAGGAGGTATACAAATAATGATTCTCAGGATCATAATAGGGGCCTTGCCCACCTAGGTTCTGGACATTATGCAAGTATTGAGAATATGCCTCCTCTGCCGTCATATGATCGGAAGAAGGAGGGGCACCACTTGCGGGGTGCACAACTCTCGCAGTATGTGTCGATTGACCACTTTTTGCTGGACCTCGAGATGGGCCTGCAGCAGAAGTGGCAGCAGATGATGCTATAACGACACTAACAACTGGAGTTGACGACGCGACACAAATGGTCAGATTGGTTGGGACTACTGTAACAGCAGTATGGTGAACTTGGGAAACAAACGGTCCTATGGTAGGGACGATGTTTTGATCCCACAGAGAAGAGGAAGCCGCGGAGTTCATGGCATCCCTCAAAGATCTATAGCGCACCGACACCGTGACACCGAGAGGTGTAACGGTGTAGGGCGTAGAAATGATTGGGGATGTAGCCGAAATGGGAGTATCAATACTCTACATAACGGGCGTCCCACTCGACACAGGAGATGTGTCCTCCATATCGGAAGAAGTCATCGGAGATGGAACACCAACAGGAGTGGTGGGAAATTCCTCTTCAGAGGGTCCCCAAACAGGGTTCCAAAACAAGTCGTACAGCTCGTCCTCTGGAGCTCGAGAGTTCAACTGTTAGATGCTCAGAACAATAGGAAGAGTGTCACAAACCGGTGTCTCAGGGGAAACAGAAGATGGAGACCCTTGGTCACTTGGGATAGGAGACGGAGTCGATGGATCCGCCAGGATGATCAAACAAAGACCCTAAGCAAACTAACGATAAGAGACCCTACTCAAAACTAAACGCAAACAAGATCTACCAAGGTAAATGTTATCGTTGCCGAATAAATTTTTATGACATTAGGACACAACTGACCTTTTCATGTTTTAAGAGTCGAGAAAAGGAAAAAAGGTGACTCTAGTCGCCTTCGAATGTTTTAAGATCCCGAAGTGACAAATGATCTATAGAGCCTTTTCTTTTACAGAGTCCGAAAAGGATCAAAAAGTGACTGCTCTCGAGAAACTAGGCAAGGGGTTTACCCGACAATCCGTAAAACTGCTTATACACCTTGGAAATCGTATGAAAACCAAGGACTTTTTGTACTGCAGTCAATCTTCTCGAATGTTGTGTTCGGTGCGTTACGACTTGTAAGGTGGCAGAAATGGATTCCTATGGATCAAGGATGCAAACCTAGTGGAGTCTCCCCATATATACGCGACAGTACGTGGGAGACCAAGTCCGTACTAGACCACAATCGAACCACACCAGGAGGAATCACTCAACCTTAATGTGAGAACAAAGGTGACTAGGTTTAACGATGTCGGAGCACGTCTCTAGCCTAGACCTCTAGAATATTTGCGTTATGTTCCAATGCATTTTTAAGTTAATTCGGTTTATTTTATGGTTGATCTTTAGTTAAGTTTCAATTTAAGGCCCTACCGTATGTGATCTTTCACAATTTCCTAGATGCAAGCTAGATGCGAAAGAAAGCCATTTCGTTCGATGAATACTAATTACAAGAAGGTTAAGAGTTTCAATCAAACAAAACGAACTCAATCAACCAAACAACCTAATGCAGCTAATGGAAAATAAACAAAACTTTTTCTTTTCAATAATGCAAATAATGAAAAGTTCTATTCCATTCACTATTAAATGCAAAAGAGATTATTTCATTTCTTTCTACAAGCACAATGCACTAGCATGAATTTTGAAAGATAACAACACTGAGCAAAGAAGAAAATTTACTCAATGAAGGAACAATGAAATCCCAAAACACTAAAATAGTTCTCCAAATCAAAAGGAAAACAAGGCTTCACGCGAGCTATGTGATCTAAGCTCAAACAAAGCTAGAATGAAATCCAAGCAAACAAAAGCAAGTTATTCGGAAATCACTCCAAAACACTTCAATCAATCACTAAAGAAAATGTGAAAAGCAATCACAAGGTTAACGGGATGATCGAAGAACCCAAAACTCCCACGGGAGGCTCGACACACACGACCACTAGATGCCTTAGGGTTGAAGCATGAACTCAATGGAAGGAGGCAAACACCCGGAGGACAAAGGTTGCAAACCAGTCAAACAGGGCTTAAGCACACTCCAGCAACTGAAAAAGAGGTGGAAAAATACAAATCCAAGCTCAGACAACAAGCAAAACAAGTGGACCAAAAACTACACGGCCTGGCGTGACTGTCAGGCTGCAACTCGTGCTAAACAGAGATTGGCGCGTGTTGTCAATTGGCAACAAGGGCCACTAGCGCGACTGTGAAGGCAAAAAGCGCGCTAACAAATTTTGCTAATTTCAAAAGAAAAATATGCAGTCCAGGGCTTGGGTCACAGGCTTAAGGCGAGTCAAAAAGCACAGGGGCAGCAAGAAACTCAATTCCAAAGGCTTATCTGAGCAAGCAAACACAAGAAAACCAAAGAGGCAAGACAAACTCCAAATTGTTTAGTCCGTAAACCGAACCGGAGATCGACTAAAGTGGCTTTGATCTACTTCACTACTGCAAAACAATAGTGTTTCTAAGGCTATCTGGTCGTGTTTCAGACTCCGTCTAAGTTTACAAATCAAAACAACAAGCTAAACTCCCCAGTGGAGTCGCCAAATTGTTGGAGAGGTAATTCCCCTCTACGGATAGAGGCGATCCCTACTAGCCCAGAATGGGTCTAGAAACAATCAAACAATGCCATCACGCAAGTTCCTAATTGCAAATAAAAGGTAGGTGATGAAGACCTTCTTGAGATCCAACACTTTAGTTTGTAGAAGAGATGTCACCCACGTTCCTTTGCCTTGGCCGGTCACAATCCTCCACTATCCACGTGAATGGACACCTGCACACAAAGAGAACAACACAAACACAAGCGTGAAATCTAATATATGCAATTATACATCAGTCAGGAAGGATATAATTCAACATCAACCATTACAAGTACAACGAGAATGGAACCATAATGATAGTCATCTATTATTAATAATTCAACAAAGGAGAATACAACCAGCGTCCTGACGTCAAGTCCTCCTTTGGCTGTGTGCTCAGCTACACAAGTCTTGCAAAAGCTTGAAGGGATGAGGGACAAACTGTCTCTCTCTTTAGTGACAAGGTCTCCTTACTTAGATAAAGCCTTATGGATGCAAAGAAGGCTTCTTGCAACTCCAATCTTTTGATATCTTCCTTTCAGCACAAGTATTACCACCAGAGTCAGAACTATCAGAACTAGAACTAGCTTGCTCAAGCCATGGAGACAAGCTTTTATAGAGGAAAAGGAAGAGATAAGGTCAATCCCCCACAATCATGGATTTGGCTTCATCACTTGGAAATTTCCATGGAATGGTGGCAAACAACTTTCCATCCAAGGAGATTCGAAGCCAAACCATCCTCACTCAACTTGGAATCAGTTTGGTGAATGAGGTGGGCAGAACCTTCGGAGGTTTGAGTAGTTGAAATATTTGCCCAAAATGGTTGGCGCGATTGCGACTCTGGGGCAGAGTGCTAATGGCGCTCCTTTTAATTAGGATTTTCCCCATTGGCGCGGGCATAACACAGGGTACCAACGCTAATGCAAAAAGGGTTGTTTTTAAGGGCAATGAGCAGGAGATGTCTTAAGGGCATAAGAAGCTCATGTTTAGAGGTGAATAAGGAAAGTGGTTTCAAGTCTTGTCACTTCTCACAAGTCCTGGAATGGGTCCTCCAAGATGCAGGAGAGGGGTAACAGGGACGGTGACAAACGGTGACAAATTACTGTGTAACAAACTCCAAAGTTGAGATGTCCAAATCTCAAGTGCCACAACCAATTTTCATCCTTTGGTTCGCTTTAGAAAGCCTCTTGTGTCATTGCTGCAATTTCAACTCCATCTTTTAAATCTACTTTTATCCTGAGAGGGAACATCCTGTTCCTTGTCATATTCACTTTAGCAATACATCATTTGCTGGTTTTCTATCCATGATGGTGCATACATCATTCTCAAAGAAAACATTGTACCCCTTTTGAACAAGTTGTCCAATACTCAGGAGGTTACATTTCATTCTAGGAACATAATAGACATCTGCCATGGTTTTCTTTTCACCTTTCTTTGTTAAGATATTTACCTCACCTTTTCCCATAACACAAACTTTGCTATCAGTCCCAAGCATGACTTGTGACTTCACACTCTGATCTAACTCAGAAAACAGGGCTATGTTTCCTGTCATATGGTTACTGCAACCGTAGTGTAGAAACCATATATCATCACTCTTTGTTTCAACTATATTATAGGCTAACAAAAGATTATCTTGGCTGATATTTTCTCTAGTGAAATTGGCACTAGATCTATTATTCATATCATGATGCTTCTTCCTGCATTCATTTTCATAATGCCCATATTTTTTACAATAATAACATTTGACATTGGATTTTTCATACCTTTGTCCTTGAGAATGATGTTGTCCACTTTTTTGGCTGCTGCCTTGGCCTTGGTTCTGATTTGGATTGCTGCCTCTTCCTTGAGCATTTGCTGGACCGTTTCTTCAACCTCTATTTTGGCTTCTCCCTCTTCCTCTCTTGTTTCCTTTGCCTTTACCTCTTCCTCTTCAAAAGGACATCTCGGTCTTGAAGGCTTACTCTAGAGATGATTTTTCATTTCTACTCAATCTCTACTCATGTGTTATCAATGATGCATGTAGTTCATCAACTGAGAAGTTTGTGAGATTCTTTGTCTCTTCTATGGTGGTGACAATCACATCAAACTTTGAGGATAGGACCGTCAATAGTTTCTCCAGAATCCTCCTTTCTTAAAGAATCTCTCCATGAGACCTTATTTGTGTCATTAGACCAATTAATCGTGTGAAGAATGAGTCAGTATTATCAGACTCCTTCATGCATAGATTCTCAAAATCTCTTCTCAGCAACTGTAGTTTTGTTGTCTTCACTTTCTCCATGCCTTGATAGGCTGCCTTGAGATTTTTCCATGCTTTTTTGGATGTCTTAGGTGCTGTTATCCTTGGAAACACACTCTCATGTACTGCTTGATATAAGAAGAGGAGGGCTTTAGAATCCTTCTTCTTATATCTCTTCAACCGTTCTTTCTCTCCCTGAGTTAAATTGTTAAACTCATTTTCATCTGCTGGTTCTTCAAATCCATCCTCAACAAATTCCCATAAGTTTTGTGAGGCAAACAGGGCTCTCATGGTTATTGCCCAATATTCATAGTTTTTCCCATTAAATTGTGGGACCTGGGTATTACAGATACCCATGCTAGTGCTGGTGCTAGCCATTCTTGCTCTCTACACTATGCTTCAAAATACTTGTCTGTGTATTTAAAACAAGTCACTGTCTTCAAGAGTAACACAAAAAAAATCTAATATCAGAAATACCTTGGCTTTGTCTTAATTGAGTCTTCACTCTCTTGAGATTCTTAAGCAAGAAATCTTGCCTTCAGCTTCTTTCACACCTTCAAAGAGCATGGACAAGCTCTCATACCACTGTTGGAAATTTCTGGTAATTTCAAACAAAAACTAAAAAGAGAATGATACTCTGTTTTAACCTAAGAAACCAGAAAAAAATTGTTTTCTGAAGACAGAGATTTACGCATGCACAGAGAACACTTGTATTCATTACAATAACTGTTTTCGTTACAAAAAAAAAATCCTTCGGATTACAACGAGAGACTACTTCAAGTGCAGTTCCAAAACTTTCACTGTCTCTTTTTAAAATTTACTGTGTCTGTGCAACAAAACAAATACTATGTTTCTTTTGAAAATAAACACACTCCTGTTCATAAAAGGCTTGGTCTCTGCTTGCACATTTCACACTGCTGTGTGTAAAAAGATTTTCATTCAGTGTGGCATATTACATTTCATATTCAACACCCAAAACTATTTCTACACTGCTGTGCATTACAAAGAGAGAAATTACTTTTTTTACTACTGTGTATTTTGCATTTCATATATATATATATACTTACAAAAAAACATTCGCATTGTTGTGCGTATCGCCTTTTGTTTCAACAAACAAAAATACTCTCACTCACACTTCTGAGTGCTCCATTACTCGTTCAACAACAAAACTCCTTTCCCTCTGCTGCTACCTTCACATTACAAGTTCATTGCATATACAATAATACGACCAAAAAACAAACATAACAATACTTTTACCTATGCCCATACTTCCTTAAAATAAAAAAAACATTAAAATTAAAATACTTCACCTACTTTCCACCAAACACAATTAATTTCATTTATTGTTTTACTGGCTGTCAAAATAAAAACTTCACGGTTATGTCCATGGTGCAGGCCTTATGCAACTTTTAGTTTCAATCAAATACAATTAATTTCATTTATTGTTTTACTCGCGGTCAAAATGAAAACTTCACTTTATGTCCATGGTGCAAGCCTCTATGCAAATTTTAGTTTCAATCAACCGTGGAAAACCATCATCTTAATCGAATGGCTATCGCTTGAACAAAACAAATGAACATTACCTTCCGGGAAAATGGTTGTTTTGAAAACTCCCTGTGGACACTTGTGAAACAACATACTGTATTGTTGTGCTTAGGAGGAAAACCATCTTTCAATGAAAAGTGACGTGATAAGGTCGGGTGGTTTTGCTGGAAATAAATGTTGTCACTGTTCAACTGTACCCGTAGTTGAAATTACCATTTCAACAAGCAGTATTGTGATAGGACAATGCCGGGCAAAGCTCAGCAAGAATGTGTCAAATTGTTCGGAAATCAGAAAGGAGGTACTCGGGTCTCAAAATAAAGGATTTGCATATTATGAGAGGACGCAAAACATTTTCACGACAAATAATCAGGGTGTTTGTTGCGTATGGTCTAGTGGATTCTATATTGATTCTGGATTCCACATTGGATTTGGTTTTGGAAATGGCAATAATCAATATGCTCACAGTATAGACTCCCCATAATCACAATCCTCTGATTCTGAAGAAGAGGATGTTACAAGTATCTCAACATTCTAGCTGTGAAGAATCTGAAAACCTCAACCATGAAGTTTCTTAAAAATCCAGGGTTAGGGAAAGCCAGTGAAGGATATTTGTATCTGCTAGTAACAAATTGATTATTTTGAGAAATCTCCACCACCTAATAAGAATTATTTGAAAAGCATTACTCATTTAGTGTTTCAATCTCTGTTTTATTTTTTTAATATGATCCCGCAGAATTACTTGAAAAGCTTTACTCATTCATATCCTATTGTTATCAAGTAGTCAGATCTAATCTATTGTTTCACAAGTTTCTTTTAATTTTGGTATTCTCTTCTCTGATATAATCTCTTAGAAAGAATCAGATTCCTATCAAGAATTTTCCAAATAAAATAGTTGGGCACAAGCCAAGTGAAAATGCCAAGAATACCAATGATCACAGCCTATCGAGATAACAGGTTGCTGAGATAACAGGTTCCAATCTAAAGTGTTTCTCGTAGATCAATCAACGACACAAGCCAATTGTATTCTCTCAGTGCATGAAATTAGTAGTATGGATCTGTGGAGTTTGAACTTAACGAATCTTCCGAGCTTTATTTATTGTTTCACCATTTAACAAATAAGGGATTTTCTTATCGTAAATTCTTATGAAGTAGTAAAAAGATGGTATCATTCCGAGTTTAGACAACTTCCGTGATCCATAGGTTTAGAAGATAATTTTTCTGAAAAATCACATCTAATATTTTTTTTAGCTAAAGTTTCCAATTTTTTTGTTGTGGTTTATCATAAAGACCAATATTGTAATTTGTCATTTTTATTTTTATTAACTGAACAAATTGAATTGGGAAAGGCTTTCCTATTGTCTTCCTTGGATTATATGTATCCTATTGTGTTGATTATGGTCATCAAGTTCCTAAAACGGCCAATGGGCATTGGCTGTTGAAAGAATGGCACACTGAGAAGTGACATGATGGTTGTTAGAATTAATGCTTAATTAGTTATGTAAAATGCTGCAAAAATAAGGCAGCAGATTGTTAGGGTGGTCAGTGCTGCTGGAAAGTGCTAGAAATTAGTTGTAATTGCAGTAGAATTATTCTATAGTTGATTTTAGTAATAGTTTTACTATTTAATAATGTAGTTAACAATCAATATATGAGATTTGCATCATTTTCTAGATCACACATTCACTGTGTTTTTTTAATTGTTTTATCTATATTTTTTATATGTATTGTTCTTCATAGTACTGTTGGCTTCTTAATTTGCTTGAAATAATTCATTTCATATTCAACAAGTGGTATCAAAGAAGGTAAAATTATTTTGGGTTCAAGTTGTATTGTTGTAATTTCGCCAAAGTTAATCATGTCAAATTCTAACCAGATGCTAGTTCCAGAATTTGATGGGAACGATTATGCTTATTGGTGCATTAAGATGCTAACATTTTTTATTGGAAAAGATTTGTGGGAGATTGTTGAATCAGGATATGAGGAGCCAGCTGATTGGAATGCTCTTACAGCCAATGAAAGAACAACAAGAAAGGAAGCAAGGAAGAAGAATGCTCAAGCTTTGTTTCACATTCAGATAGCTCTTGATAAGAGCTTATTTCCAAGAATATCAGGAGCAAAAACTGCCAAAGCTGCCTCGGAGACTCTACAAGAAGCTTACCAAGGTAGTGATCAAGTTAAGGTGGTCAAGCTTCATACATTGAAGCGAGATTTCGAGAATTTGAAGATGCAAGAAGCTGAAAGCATCAGTGACTATTGTGTGCGAGTCAAAGATGTGGTCAATAAAATGGCTACACTTGGAGAAGCTGTAAGTAATGAAGTTTTAATTAAAAAAGTATTGAGATCTTTAACACATAGATGGAATCATGTTGCAATAATCATGGAATAAAGTAAGGATTTAGCAAAACTACAGTTTGATGAATTGGTTGGATCTTTGATGTCTCATGAAGAAAGATTGAAGGAAACTTTTGAAGTTGTAGAGAAAGCTTTTTCCTCTAAATTACAAATTACAAAGAATGAAGATGTAAGTAGCAGTAGCACCAAAAGCCATCAAGGTCAAGGTAAATGGCAAAACCAAAATTATTCAAGAGGTAGAGGAAGAGGTGGCTCAAGTGGAAGAGGTAGTTTCAGAGCAAGAGGTAGAGGTAGATTTGATAAGAGAAATCTTCAATGTTACCATTGTAACAGGTATGGCCACTTTGAAAGAGAATGAAGATAAGGTAAAAATGCTAATTATGCTCAAGAAAGTAGTGAGTATCCTCCAGATCAATTATTTTTATCTTATGCCAAAGGTGAAAATACTAGTAAAGATGTTTGGTACCTCGATTCTGGATGCTCTAACCATATGACAGGGAATAAGAAGTTGTTTTCAGCAAAGGATGGAAGTTTCAAATCCAAGATCCAGCTTGGTGATGATAAATCATTGGAGGTTGTTGCCAAAGGAGCTATGGAGGTCCAAAAAAAAGAAGGTATAAAGAGTATTCATGACATTTATTATACTCCACAATTGAAGCATAATTTGTTGAGTGTTGGGCAACTCTGTGAGAAAAATTATAAAGTAGTCTTAGAAAATAAGACATGTACTATCTATGATAAGAATAAGGGAAATAGGGTGATCATTGTTGTGCCTATGACAAGAAATAGGATGTTTCCCTTGAGGTTTGATGAACATAACAACAATCTTGCTAATATGGCTTATGAGGATTCAATTTGGTTATGGCATCTCACGTATGGGCATTTAAATTTTCAGAGATTGAAGTTTCTAACCTCACATGCATTAGTTTCTGGTTTGCCCAAGGTAGAAGAGCATAAGGAGGTTTGTGAAGGATGTGCTAAAGGAAAGCATGCAAGGGAAAGGTTTTCAAAGGGTAGTGCATGGAGAGCTCATCACCCACTTCAGCTTGTTCATTCAGACATATGTGGTCCTATGCAGACTAAGAGTTTGGGTAAGTCATCATATTTCATCATTTTTATTGATGATTACTCACGAAATTGTTGGGTATATTTTTTGAAGGCCAAAACTGAAGCCCTAGATACATTCAAGAAGTTAAAAGCCCTTGTAGAAAATGAGAGAGGATGCAAGATCAAATGTTTGCGGACTGACCGTGGAGGAGAATTCTGCTCAAAAGCTTTCCAGAATTATTGTGATGTGAATGGCATCAAGAGGCAGCATACTACAACATACACACCCCAACAAAATGGCATAGCTGAAAGAAAAGATCGTACTGTGGTTGAAATGGCAAGATGCATGCTACAAACTAAGGGATTGAGCAACTCTTATTGGGGAGATGCAGTTGCTACAGCAGTATACATCCTCAACCGTAGCCCCACCACTGCACTGGAAAATATGACTCCTTATGAAGCTTGGAATGAAAAAAAGCCTAATGTTAATCATTTCAAAATTTTTGGTTTTTTGGCTTATGTGCATGTACCTCATCAAAATAGAAAAAAGTTAGATGCAAAGAGTGAGTTATGCGTTTTTATTTGGTATAGTGAGACAAGCAAGGCTTATAAATTGTATAATACTCTAACTAACAAGCTTATTGTCTCAAGAGATGTAATTTTTGATGAAGGGGGAGTTTATGGTCATCAAAAAGGCCATTTTGAGAAGACAAAATCTGTTTTGAATGATGATATAATTGTTGATAATGATCATGAGCAGCCAACTAATGTTTCTGTAGCTAGTGGCTTAACTCCACCAAGCAGCCCTTCATCAATTTCTTCAACATCAAGTTCAAGTCCATCTTCTTCTCCAAGTTCTACAAGGAAGATAAGAAGATTGAGTGATATCTATGAGAGGAGTGTAAATCAAGCACATGAAGAAAGCCCAATAGGTGAGATAGTCAATTTTGCTTTATTAGCCAAGGCTGAATTTGAACCATCATGTTTTGAAGATGCATGTACTAATGATGTTTGGATGCAAGCCATGCAATAAGAGATGGATTCCATTCAAAGGAATGACACTTGGAAGTTGACAGAGCTTCCACATGACAAGAAAAAGATTGGCACCAAATGGGTCTATAATACTAAATTTAACAGTGATGGGAGTGTTGAAAGACACAAAACAATATTAGTTGCTAAAGGATTCACACAGAAGTATGGAATTGATTATGAAGAGACATTTGCACCAGTAGCTAGACAGGAGACCATTAGAATGTTGATTTCATTAGCAGCTCATAAAAAGTGGAGCATACATCATATGGATGTGAAAAGTGCCTTCTTGAATGGGTACTTAGAAGAGGAAGTATATGTGGAGCAGCCACAAGGTTTTGAAGTGGAAGGAAAGGAGAATAATGTCTACAAGTTGAAGAAGGCTTTGTATGGCCTCAAGCAAGCACCAAGAGCGTGGTATGCAAGGATTGATGGATACTTTCAGGAAAAAGGCTTCCAGAGAAGTAAGAATGATCATACCCTTTACTACAAACAAGAAGGTATTGATATTTTAATCATAAGTTTGTATGTTGATGATCTATTGTATATGGGTAGTAGTTCTAAGATGAATGATAAATTCAAAGCTGGTATGATGAAGGAATTTGAGATGAAAGATCTAGGCATCATGAACTATTTTCTAGGAATGGAGGTTTATCAAAGTAAGGATCAGATTTTCATTTCTCACACAAAGTATGCACAAGATATGTTAAATAAATTTCATATGCTTGATTGTCATCCATCCCCTACTCCAATTGCTCATGGAGAGGTGTTATGTAGAGATGATGGTGCTGATTTAGTTGATGAGAAAAATTACAGAAGTATTGTGGGGAGCTTGATATTTCTAACCCACACAAGGCCTGATATTACATATTCAGTTTCACTTGTTTCAAGATATATGACAAATCCATCTGAAAAACATATGAAGGCAGCCAAGAGGATTTTAAGGTATGTGAAAGGCACTCTAAATTTTGGTATTCATTACTACTCTTCTGAAAAGTTCAATCTTGCTGGATTTAGTGATTCAGATTGGGGAGGTAGTCTTGATGACTGTAAGTCCACATCTGGAAATTGTTTCTCTTTTGGTTCTGGTTTGATTACATGGAGCTCAAAAAAACAAAGCATTGTTGCCCTCTCATCCACAGAAGCAGAGTATGTTGCAGTTACCTCAGCAGGTACACAAGCTCTTTGGCTTAGAAAATTTTTGGAAGAAATTGGAGAAAAACAAGTTGAGCCTACAATGATTTATTGTGATAATGTAAGTGCCATCAAGTTAGCAAAGAATCCAGTTCATCACAGCAGGACAAAACATTTTGACCTGAAATATCACTTCATAGAGATTTGGTGCAGAAGAAGGATGTTGAATTAAAGCATATAAATACTCAGCATCAACTAGCAGATATCTTCACCAAAGCAGTGGCAAAAGATCAATTTTTGGCAATAAGAGATAAGATAGTAAATCCTCATTAATCATTAAGGGGGAGTGTTAGAATTAATTTTTAATTAGTTATGCAAAATGATGACGAAGTAGCCAGCATATTTTGTGTTCTCTGCAAAAATAATGCAGCAGATTGTTAGTATTAAAGCAGCAGATTGTTAGGGTGGTCAGTGCTGCTCGAAAGTGCTAGAAATTATGTAGTAGAATTATTCCATAGTTGATTTTAGTAATAGTTTTACTATTTAATAACGTAGTTAACAGTTGAATCAATATATGAGATTTGCAACAGTTTCTAGTTTGCTTGAAATAATTCATTTCATATTCAACAATGGTGACAAATGAAATAACCCATAAAAATTGCTTCACCATATCCGAAGTTGTACTCAAAAAATGAGTTTCTCAGCGATTAAATGCTGCTTCACCTTTGAATAATTATTCCAATCTCTATATCTTTGGAACGAGCTGGAATGGCCAAGGAAGAAAACCTGTTTAAATAAAACTCTTATGGAACCTGCTTGGTAACTCTAGTTGAACTTCTCAGCTAAAAAACTCTGTAATAATGCAAAGAAGATCTGCGCTCGTGCGATCAAATAATCGAAAAGCTGCATGGTTTTGAAATTTTTATTGGAATTTTTGAATTAGTGACTGGTGATTGTTTAAATGTTTTAAGGTGTGCCGATATTTAACATTATTCAAATCTTCACGCTGCCGACCGTGTAAAAACAAAGTCAGTGAATGGAGAGCGCAACCAAAAAGTCGGTGTAATCAAATCATTTAGTGGAAGAGGCACACCATAATCAACACAATAGGATCCATATAATCCAAGGAAGGTTTTATTGAGATTGGAAAACTAACACTATGGAATAAAAGAGATCATGATAGATCTGTGTTTCTGCAAAGCCATGCATTCAGTTATCTGCTGAAATTGAGTTTAAGATTATTTCTTCCGGGAAATAAGGAAATTTGTAATATTCTTGATGGTTTATTTTCCATTTCACATGTGTTGGGTGTGTTGGCATGGTCAAACAATTAATTAGAATTGTCCATTTTCAGTTTTCTAGCCATATTCTGGTACATAAAATTATTTGCATGCACGACTGTGCATGACAACCCACCCGTTTGACTGTGGTGAATGCTCAATTATTGTGTGATTAGATTGCAAAACGAATAAAAACTTCTATTGATTTTCAGGGTGTCTATATTTTGTCGTCGAAAAAGCTCATGGGTTAAAGAATGATTTCGATACACTATTATGGTGATTCGTAAAGGCAATGGTGGTTAGTTGAGAAAATGGCAAGTTTCATTTGGACTATTTATCTTCTTAGCATATCGAGTGTCAGCTAATATGATATTTTTAAATGATTTTGATGAGAATTAAAAATTTGTTCATGTAAATTTTTTTTGGAAAAAAATTTCAACTAAAATTTTCTTCTTAAAAAAGATTTCAAGTAAAAAAAATTTGAAAAATAATTTCAAGTAAATTTCTTTCGACAAATTTTCTAGTTTTTTTAAATGTAATGAAATTACAAATTTTAATGAATGGTTGAGTGAGAGAGGAGACCCGGCTATAGCTCTAGTTCTAGGGTTTAACGAAACAAGGGGCAGAGAGTACCAAGCATCCATGGAGGCACAAGCATCCATGGAGACACACTCACGAGGGAGCTCCACTCCCTCCTACAGTTATATGGTAGCAAACATAGGAAGATGAGGGAAAAAGAACAAAAGTCCACACCCCTTGGAGGTCAAGACAAAAGACAGAGAAATTGAGAATGCTGAAGGTAGCAAAACCAATGTAGATCAAGGGACCTACCAAAAACACTGTTAGGGAAAAAGAGGAAGATAGAGGTCAATGGTCAGAGAAGAGAGCTAAGATGGGGCCATGTAAACCCAAGACCACAACTAAACCTCGGGTTATTCTGAATGATCCAACTTTACAAGTTCACAGGGATCACATGGCTAACTATGCCATCATATGTAAATTTATGGGAATATGGCCATCACAGAAAGCGTTGTACACCTAGATAAAATACAAATGGAAAACAAAGGGGAAGTTAAATATTCATTTTGGATCCAAAGGTTTTTTCACTTTCGTGTTTATGAACATGGAAGACACAGATAGAATCTTTGAAGGAGGACCATACTTCTTTGCAGCGCCATGGATGATGAAATTTGTACTAGAACGAGAAACCTTCATTTCAGCACTCGTATGGATTCGAATATACTCCTTACCTTTAGATTACTCTATGCCAGAGTCTTTAAAATCTATAGGCAATAAATTAGGTAATTTCTTAAAAATTTCAGAGGCAACTCTAAGGGGAGAACACACATCCTATGCCCGAATATGTGTGGAAATGGACCATTCACGAGCCCTTCCAGATGAGGTAATTCTAGAAGTCTATGATGAGGAATGGGTTCAAGCAACTGATTATGAACATATTCCGTTTAGATGTCACAAATGTCATGAACATGGGCATCCATCGAGATTTTGTCCTCTCAATCGAAGGGAGGAAAACCTAAATACCAACAAAGGAAAAGATGAGATAGGTTTCCCCAAAGTAGGAGAAAAAGGAAAAGGAGGAGGAAGGAAACACAAAAGAACCCTAGTGTAAATGATAAAACAAAAAGTTACAATAGTTTTGAGATCTTAAAAGAAAAATAAGTTGAGGAAGGGGATGAAGAGAGTATAAAGAATCAAACACCAAGGGGGAAAGAAAATGAGACCAACATGGACTACATTCATGAACATAATTAACACACAATGGACCCTTTGAGTACCATGGAAGTAGAAAAAAACCATAAAATGACTCAAAGTCAAAGTGGTACAGAGGATCAATATTTACAGGAGATCCTAGAAAGGGAGAACCTAGAGATGGAAAAGTTTCTAGAACAAGGAGACAACCTGGAAATAAACTCCATCCCTCAGGAGGACATGGAAAAAGTACAACATATATTCCTTAACAAGGCACATCAAGCAGCTGCAGGAGTCAAAAGGGGATATGACAACCAGCAAAACAAAGTGACTTCCTCAATAGGATTAATAACAAGAAAACTAACAAAAAATCCAGGCAAAAGGAGGGGAAGAAAAAGACAGAAATAATTACTACTAGAGTGTGGTAAGCTCATGATTGATTCAGGAAATATGAAAGACCTTTCTGGTTACTCCTTTATAACCCCACCTCAATGAAAATCACAACCTAGAACATTAGAGGACTAGGGAGTAGAAGAAAACAGAGGAATCTCAGTAAAAGGATTAGAGAGGAGAAACTTGACATAGTATTCATACACGAAACAAAATGCTTAGTGGAGGGAATCCGCAAAAAACATAGCAAATGGGTAAATAGATATGAATGCATTGAATTTAAGGCAAATAAATCTTCTAGTGGTATTCTCACTCTCTTGGATCCACAAAACATTGGTGTGATTGATGCGGAGGCATCCAAAGATCACCTTTCTTTGATTTTTCAACCAGTGGGTGACAAGCAATGTTACATGATCACCAATGTCTATGGTCCTCAACCAATGGAGGACAAACTTTGACTCCTCACAACACTGGAGGATATGCAAAAGAGATACCCAGCTCTACCATGGATTCTTGGAGGAGATTTTAACATAACAAAATCACTCATGGAGAAGAAAACAGGAACTAGAATACTTGGGAGAGACTCAATTGCCTTCTCGAACTTCATCACCAATATGAAATTGGGTTATATGGAAACAAGTAATGGAATCTTCACTTGGAATAACAAAAGAGGAGGTCCTACCAAAGTGGCCTCAAAATTGGACAAATTTATGGTTTTAGAGGAACTTCTTCTCAGGGGAAGCAGCATTACGACACTCATACTACCTTTTGGGGGTTTAGATTACTAGCCTATCCAATTGGAAGCCTCCCTTTTTGGAAAACCAAGGAACACCCTCTTCAGGTTTGAGAATGCTTGGCTCACACATTCAGATTTCCTCGCAAATATTGAACAATGGTGGAAGGAATATCTTCACCTCCAAGGTACAAAGATGTTCTTGCTTCACTGCAAGCTCAAACACATTAAAGGTAGACTCAAAGAGTGGAACAAAAAGGAATTTGGTAACATCTTCAAAGCTAAAGGAGAAGTGGAAAAGAAACTTAAGGAAATAAACCAGATTATTTTCACAGAAGGCTACATAGATGAAAGGAAGGAGATGGCAGAGTCACTCGAGCAGGACTGGGACAACAGATGCCTTCAAGAGGAAGTACTCTGGAGACAGAATCCAAAGTACAATGGATTAAAGAAGGGGAGAGAAACACCAAAGTCTTTCACAGAGCCACCATAGCTCACCGAAACAACAATAAAATTGTGAAACTTACAGATCAAAATGGTATAGAGAGAAACACTCATGAAGAGATGGTGAAGGTTCTACTCCAACGTTTTTCAGAAAATTGTTGAGGAAACCTCGAAAGATAGATACCATTTTATGGAAAAAATCATTCAGTACATCCCTAAATTGGTCACCAAAGAAGATAATTTCAATCTCAATACACCAGTAAGAGAGGAAGAAATTGAGGAAGCCATGAAAGAGATGCAAAATGGGAAAGCACCAGGCTGGGATGGCTTTAATGTGGAATTTTTAAAAGTTGTTTGGAGGATAGTGAAATAGGACATCCTAGAGGTAGTGGAAGACTCTCGAATATTTAAGAAAGTATTAAAGGAGCTCAATGAATCTTTCATAGCCTTAATCCCCAAACAGGAGAAGGCCACCTCTTCAGATATATTTTGACCTATAGCATTATGCAATGTGATCTACAAAATTTTATCCAAAGTCATTGCCAACCGTCTCAAACCTCTCCTCCCAACCTTAGTGTGAGAGGAACAAACATGCTACGTGGAAGGAAGACAAATTTTAGATAATATAATTCAAGCACATGAAACGGTTCATTCACTCATTACCAACAAACATGCAGGAATGATAATGTAACTGGACATAGCAAAGGCTTATGAAAAACTTAGCTAGTCGTACATAAGAGTAGTTTTAAAAGCCTATGACTTTGATCACAATTGGATTAAATGGGTTATGGTGCTAGAAAACCTTCAAGCCCTCTAGAGGTCTCACACAAGGAGATCCTCTTTCTCCTTTTCTCTTCATTCTAATGATGGAAGGGTTAGGAAGAGCTATCAGAGCTGCTAAGGAGGAAGGGAGAATTCAGGGTTTGAGACTCACTCATGGTGGGGACACGTGACACATCAGAAATTTGTGGATGACACTATTCTTCAAGGCGCACCCACTGTTAAGGAATCCAAAGCATTCAAATAAATTCTAAGTGAGTTTGCTAGGGTAGCAGACACTGAAGTAAGTCTCACTAAATCAAAGATTTTCTTTTTCAATACAGATATTTCAATTCAAAGAAATATTTCCAGAATTTTCGGATTTCGAAGGGAGACACTGTCTATGAAGTACCTCGGAGTTCCTCTCACTCACAAACCGCTTCAAAAGGATATCTGGGACCCTGTTCTTAATAAGCTAAAAGATAAGATCAGCAAATGGACAAACATAGCACTAAATCTAGCAAGCAGACTAGTTCTCACTAAGGTTGTCCTACAAAGTATCCCTATCTATATGCTATCTACCATTCCAGCACTAACTGGTGTAACGACCAATATAAGAAACATTGAGAGAGACTTTCTCTGGGGATAGGTGAAGAAAAGAAGAAATGGGCCCTGGTGGCATGAGATAGAGTATGCAAACCTAAGTCCCATGGAGGCTTGGGACTTCATGACCTAGGAATTGTAAATAGAGTTCTTGGTGCCAAAATATGGTGGAGATGGCTAAAAGAAATTTAGGCCCCTTGGGAAAAACTCTGGAAGCACAAATATGCTTGCGAATGGCAGGAGGAAAATCTAATCAAAATGACAGGACAGGTAAAAGGTTCTGATATTTGGAATAGGGCATGGGAGAATAGGGCCTTAGTCCAAAACCATAGTTTCTGGGAGATCAGAAATGGGAACCTGGCTTGGTTCTGGGAGGACAATTGGCAACAGAGGGACAATCTCCGTGGTGAAGAATTAACAGACATTCACACCGATACCATCAACAAAGGACTAAGGTGGGTAAGTGACCATTGGGACCAAGCAAGGAATGATAAGAAATGGAGAACTTGGAAACTTCTAGATTATACTGGAATGGGAATGTTGTATACTCAAGCTACAACCCTTCAAAGTCTTTTAGACAAGAGACAAATCTTGCACTCAAACTTGAACGATCAACTAAGATGGGGAAAGAACAAGACAGGTCTCTTCAACCTTAAGGAAGCCAAAAGAATAGATGCAGGGCTAAAGCTTCCAAACACTGATAAGATGTCGAAAGAAATCTAGGAAAATCCTCATTGGATGAAAGTAAAATTGTTCAAGTGGCTCGTTCAACAAGGCAAGATTCTAACATGGGATAACCTAAGAAAAGGAGACTTTGTTGGCCCCTCAAGATGTCATTTATGCAGACAACAAGAAGAAACTACAAATCATTTACTAAATAGATGCACTTTCACCATAATACTTTGGAATTGGGTTGGAGAAGTATTTGAGCAGACAGACAAAGATGTTAATGATATCACTACTACGTTGAAAAATTGAAGGAATTTTTTTTTAGACAATGAAATAATTAACTCTGCCTAGATGCTGACCCCAGGATTCATAATTTGGAATGTCTGGAAGGAGCACAACAATAGGATTTTCAAGGAGAAAATGAGTGTAGTGAGCAGCATCCTAAAGCTAATCCTTAAATAGTTTAAAGAGATTGTTCATATCATGGGAGGTGCAACTGCTGGCAAACCCATTGGTCAAAGAGAGGCCAAAATTTTGGAGAAGTTAGAGCTCAATTTTCATTCCCCTCGAGGTTCTATGAAAATTAACAAGAAGACCTCAACAGATAAGTCTTCTTGGTAACCCCCTTCTCATGGCTTTTTAAAATTCAACATAGATGGGGCTTCAAAAGCGAATTCAAGAGAAGCTGGTTATAGAGGGGTCTTGAGAGATGAAGAAGGAAACATAAAAATCATCTTCCATAATTATCTAGGAGAAGCAACCAATAATATGGCCGAGCTCATGGCGATGGAATCATGCATGGAAATACTGCTCAAGCACAACATTCACAATGTCATCATTGAAGCTGACTCGAAACTAGTCATCAACTTAGTAAAAAGGATAAATGATGGTTCTACTCCTGAGAGAATCTCAGAACACTGGTGGCTTATGCAAGTCTACCAAATAATCCAAGTGCACCTATGAAGGCTAAGAACTCATAGGTTGGTGCATGTTCGCAGAGAAGCCAACAAAGTTGTGGACTAGCTTGCAAATGAGGGAGTACGAAACAAGCATATTGACTTGTGCTACTGGTGGGCGGAGATTATAGATGACGGGTTGAAGGAGGGATGCTCATCTAGGGCCATCAGCAACTGACAACAGCATCAGGAAAAATCAAGAGACAGAATTTTCGAAGCAAAGCCACACAAAAGGGGTCTCGTTGATCTGGATTCATTATGAAATGTTATGACATATGTGAGGTCCTTTTCAGAATGCAGGTCTATGTTGATCTCCTTAACCCAGGTAACAAAAAACTAGCAGTCTGAGAGGGATGGTTGAAAGGAGAGATCTTCATCTTGCTTTGGCCCCTGTGGAGGAATCCAACCTTTCTCTATAGGTGCAAAACCCCCATTTGGTTTCCGGTGATCGGTTGACTACCCTCTGGGTAGTTTCTGTTTTATCCCAAGCTCTTTAGGATAGAAGCGGTTTTTAACAATTGGGAGCGATTCCACTCACCACATGACACGTGGCTTTGGGTGGGGAGGAAATACCGCCCTCATCGCATGCTAACCATCAGAGCTTTTAGTCTGCGCGATATGATCCTAAACCATTGGATCAAGTGAGGGCATTCAACGGCCAGGATTGAACGTGCATGTTGGTGGGACCAATATAATGGTTATGTTTCGAGATGTTTGCATGACCTCATTAGAATTGCATGCAAATGGTGGATTTTGGGCATTAAAAGTGATAGGTGGTTATGCTAAAAATGGACCCAATATGATTATAAATTATGGTTTATAGGATGCATCGGGTCCAATGTGTTGGTTAAAAGGTGAGCATGTTATCCGCCCGATATGTTTTTCATTTGCTAGATCTTTAGTTTAATATCCAACTGTCAGTTTTGGACTGTTGGTTTGTTTTGACCACATCCCTCGGTTCATTTTGTCGTCTAGCAACCAGGGATTGGGGTGGGTCTGTCCTTTTGGTGTGCATCACTGCCAAGGTTGCTGATTGTACACTATTTCTCTTTTTAATTGAATAAGAAGGATTTTCTCTTGCCTTAGCAAAAAAAAGAAATTACAAATGTTAATAAAATGATAATTTAAATGTCTAAAAAAAATTGGTGTTAAATCCATAAGGAATTCATCAACCCCACCTAGAAGATCAAATATCTCTATGTTTTAACTATGTCAAAGAAGAAAATTAATATAGCCAAGATTAGAACAAACTCTCATGAGCTCCATAGTGAAACTCATAGTTGGGCAGTACCTAAAACACCATGGATGGAAATGATCTCCCATCTATGTGATAATAACAACATCTAGGATGAAAATCACTTTACAATCACATTAGATCTTAGTTTCATAATCTTTGTTACAATAGTAACCTTCCTAGCCTTTTTGACTATGACGCTTCTCTCCAAGCTTTTTGAGCATAGGAATAAAATCTTAAATCAAACTAAATAATTAGTTTCTTTAGCTCCTACAGACCAAAGTTTGGTGTTAAGTTAACCACCATCATGATCATCATCATATATAACAAAAAACTAATTTAAAAACAAAAATCAACATTAAACCACAATTTTTTCATTTAACCATAATTTCTTTTTATCAAATAGGCTAAGTTCCAACAAAAATTAACACTTAAATCCTACTCCTTCATAATTCACAATATAAATATATCATTTTTGTAACATTGGAAGCTTTTATGACCTCAAATATTTTGATAATTTCCAATCCACACATTGGAATTTTTCTTGTAAAACCATAATGTGGCTCATAGGTAGATGCAATAGTTGCATTATCCAATGAACTTACAATAAATACTATTCTTACTTACCATATGATATAAAATTAAAACTAAAAAAATTAACTTAAAGTTGGAATTTGGATGACTATGGTAAAGAGGTTATGTTTTATGTTTTACTTTAAAAAAATTATAAGTTTATATATATTAATTTTGTTTCACATTCTTTAGAGAATTCATTTTTGATTAAATAGAGATATTTATATTAACTTTATACTTTTAAAAATATGAAGGGCTTATATCCATCTTGATTCTCAATTTATTAAGAGTATCATCTTGGCTCTCCATCTACGAAGTGTTTGAGACGAAATCTTTTCATTTCAAAAGAGGTTTCCATTTCAAAACATTCCATCCCACTTGGCTTCTAGTAGACCATTAGTTAAGATCATTGTGACTTGGTTTTAATATTAATTATCATTATAAATATAATTATTAATTTTATATTGTATTATATTATTTTATTTTTATGTGTATATAATTGGTTCAAGTAAAAATTCTTTATTGATAATTATGGTGATTAATTATTTTATTTTATTTTATTTCAATTTTAATTTTTTTTACTCACTCAATGTTTAAATGGTTTTAAGGGTTACACATAGCCTATCCACTTAATTACTTTTCACCTTTTATTATTTTTTAATTGAATTTATATCTAAATGTTTAGAATCATTAACATACTAAATCTTCCCATACTTTTTTTTGTTTTTTAAGTATAATTTAAAAAGTGCTATAAAATAAAATCAAAACAAAATATTTATAAAATATTTTGATTTTGAAATGAGTTATGGTTTTTGTGAATGTGGTATTGATAAATGGCAGTATTGGCCCATGGTATTGTAACATGGTATTGTAACAAAGCCTATTTTACATGTCAATAATTTCATGGTAAAATTAGGTTAATATATCTTTGTAACCATAATTATTTTGTAAAATTTCGAGAAAGTTCTTAAGTTAATAAATTAAATATTATTGCCTACTATTTATATATCTTATATATTTTAATGTTATATATGTACATTACTATTTTCTTTTCTCAAAAAAAATCTTAGTAATTTTATTAATAAAAATAAAATTACAACATAACAAATTTTATTTTATTACTTTTAACTATTTATTATGGCTTACTAGGAAATAGACATTTTCAACCCAATCAAGTAATGTAATGAGTGTGATATTTTGTTGTTTAAAATGCATTTTTGAATGAATAAATGGATTCAGCATAGTTAAAACTTTTAAATTTCTAATTAAACAACTTAAGCTAAGTTTTAAAAAAATATCTTATAGATTTTGGTTAAAATTAATCCCAAAAAAAATTGTAAAAAAAGTCATTTTCTCTATAAGTTAGACTACACTAGGTTGTTTATTATTGTTTGATACAACATTTAAATTTTTATATTGAACATTACAACATTGTACAATGCGATTTTTCTTTTACATCTAATTTTTTTTTAATTATAAAATGAAATAAAAATAAATTTTTTATTTATTTCGAAATGAATGATGGTTTTGGGCCTAACTCATGATATTGTAACGAAACTATTTAGAAATTAATAATATCCATGGTGAGGTGCCTTTGAATATTAATGGTTAAGAGTTTTATTACATTCTACATTTCTTGTAAGTATTACATTTTCTTGTGCTTATTAATTAAATTTAAATATCATTATTATTTTCCTTTATATTGTAAATTAAATCTAATTTATAACTACTAATTATATGATATATATTTCAATCTCACATGTATATTATGATTTTTTTATTGCAATGGTAGAGGTGTTGTGATGCAATGTTTAACATTTTGACTGAGTCAAATTAGATAAATAAAAAATAAATAAATAATACAATAAATAAAATTAAGTAAAAATATTAACTTATTGTTAACATTTTAACTCCATCAAAATAAAATAAAATAGAATAACTCTATAAAATTAAAATTAAAAAAAATGAAAATGGCTTGTGATATTGACCTATGGTATTGAGAAACCATAGTATTGACCTATGGTATTCATATGGAATATAGCCTAATTGAAGTGGAAATTAAACCACCATAGGTCTTTCTTAACTTTGGATCTACCAAGCTAGAGGATCAAATCTCTTTCCACTCCAAAAGAGGTTTGCATATCAAAATATTTGATCCCTAATTTTTTTTGTAAGCTTAATTTACAGAAATAAAGGAGGTTACATCCATATGTCTTAGAGTTAGGTGGTCTCAACCTGCTGAGTTGGAAACTAGGTCTCTTGGCCACCTAATAGTAAAATATGTCATCCATAAGCAAAGAATAATAAGTATCTCGAGCCATGTTATATAAACCTCGAGTTTTTATAATTCCTATTCTTTAAATATCTATAAACATAACTCATAATAAGTCTAAAACTATAGGACTAAAGCATTCAAAATGTAAAGCCATGGGTGCAATATCACTCTTCATCATCATCTCAATTCATCTGAGCAAGATCCTTCACAGTGAAACCTGGTAGATACATGTGGGGTATGTAAGGGATGTGCTCCTCAATTCGGCTCAGCTGACCACTCTGTTGTTGCAGTTGGAACTGAATTTTTTGTAATTCTTTGGTGTAATCTGATTTCTACATGCACGTCACAAGGAAATTGTTCTAGAGGTTTCACTAGAATTCTCTTCATCATCCATAATAGGCACACTATATCATTGTATTTGGTCACACTTCCATGAGTATGGCCAGTTCTTTCCACTCATCCATGTCCAAATCAAAGTCTTCCACAGTCTAACGATTTTCATCTTCCCATTCTACAATCGACTACCTAACAGAGTTGGAGTTGCTTGCTTGGTAAGCTTGGGCCGTTTCTTCAATTATAGGCGAGGCCATTGCCATCCTGCACCCTTGACCATAAAAAAAATAAATTTAAAAAATGTTTAAATCCAACATTTAATTCCTACACATCTCCCCTACATTAGGTTGTATCTTGGCCCAATTATTGTTTTTAAGTTTTATTATAACAAAAAATTATTATCACTGTTTTATCTATCAAATGGGAACAAACAATTAAATATAAAATTTATTAAAAAATGAAGGGTTAAAAATAAACCAACTTAGATCCATCTTAACTAGGAATCTGCCAAGCACCTACATGGATCAAATCCCTTTTAGAGTAGAGAGAGATTTGATCCCTCTAGTGGCTTGATAGATTGATAGTTATGAATCAAGGCTAGTCTACATAAACACCCACCTTTAAGCACAAGGGCTTCACATTGTTGATGAACATCTTTCCATGTTCATTCATAAAGGGGTTTTAAAATTCTAAAAGTTAGAGCCAATATATTATGGGTATCTTTAAGGGCTAAGGGAATACGAAAGGGTGGGGGCATATAGGAATGGGGGATTTATAAGTGCTTAGGAGGTTATAAAATTGGGTGTTTCATGAAATTTAGTCATATACATCAAAAATGGGTGTTATTGTTTTTAGAAAGAACAATTTTAGAAGGATTTTATCAATATCTAGTGAGATTATAGATATTTTTTACTATTCCACGAACACTTATGCTATGGCTTATGAGTGGCAACCCTAAGCTAGTAGGTTATTTTCAAAATCAAACTTACTTGATTTTTGTCATGTAAATTTTCCAAGACTAAGGATGCTCGTGCATCAAATACCTTTGGTTATGAAACATGATTTTCGATGTCACGTAGATGAAATTATCAAATATATGGGTGAGGAATACCTCTTGTTCAAGTCCCAATAAACAAGGATTTTGTGATCTTTGATACCACCTCTAAGGATGTTTTGTTCCAAGAAATGTTCATTTTGATGAGAACAATAGTGTATGATCCTCTTCCCCTCCTTCCTCATATTTAACTATTGATAATGGTTCTAATCATTATGATGATTTTCTAGATATTGTTGATGGTGGAGAGGTTGTTAGACTTCCTCTAAACAAAATCTCATTCTTACAGTGAATGTGAGATAATGGGATAGGATGCCCATTATTTTACACCCTAACCTATGTTCTTAGGATTTTACAAGTATTTACAATGAAAATTAGTTTATTTACAATAGAAAGAAAATATAAATGAAAACTAAAACTAATAATACAAAAGTCCTATAAATATTCATAGAAATAAATAGGTAAAAGTTATAAAGAGTGATATCAACAAAATAAAAAATATCAACAAATTAATTAGCAAATTAAAGCCTTGTCACTTCAAACCATTGTAAAGCATAAGTTGTGATTAATCTATCTATATTAAGAGAAAAAAATTAAGATGTAAAAGTTAAAATTCCATAAGAAATATGCACAAAAATAGGATAGAAAATATGGTTGATTTTATTAAAGATATGTCAGTACAACAAATTCCAAAAAGCGTGTTTCTAAAGATTCTTCGCAAAACAAAATTATGAAATATTTGTAATATAGAGTGAGTCATATACAAATATTTTGGAAAGTATTAGATGAAAACAGCTTCAAAACCCTTCAAGTAAATATGATGTAACTTCAAACACCCTGTTTCTCTGCAAACCTTATGGATAATAGTGTTGTTTAAAGAAAAGCTAGAACTAGTAATAAGAAAATAAACTACAGAAAATGCGAGTTACCTGTTGTAGCTTGTTTTTCACTAAGATTTAAACTGTGAAATTTTTTTTTATATATTTCGAAAAAAAATGTAGAATAATTGTTAAGGTTTTAATTTAATAAAGGGTGGATTAACGTTAAGATTTAGCATGATGCATCATTAATACAAAGCCTTTGGTGGGGCCCTATTGGGGCCCTAAAGGAGAGGCTAGTTCATTGATCGTACTTGATTGGCATGTCATGACCCTCCAATGGCTCCCACTTGACATAATAAACAACTCGCTGATTATGTCTTCACATGGCTCTGTAGAGTATGCAACAATAGATGGGTTGACTATCAATCAATGGTTTAGATCGTTTGTGAGATCACTAGAAGCGGGCTTCACCCATCATAGTAGGTGCCCCCTTAACCCTACAACAAGCAAGTACGACTTGAAAAGCTCATTAACCATGTCATCGCCATGTCACCCCATCACATCATCACGTCTTATTCACCATGTCATCAATTATGTACACATCACTTCAACATTTAACTTTGTTTTCCCTCCCATTTTATGTTTTCCCATAAACCTCATTTCAGTCTAATTTTCACATCGTCATTTTTAATTCCTAGTGTTCGTAACACATTGCAGTTGATGTCCCACTTAAATTTGAATTCACTAACACCAACCATTGATAACCAGGTATTTATACATTATTTTCAACTCTTTACATATTCAACATGACAAAGAAAACTCCTATGTCGAGTTCTTCCACCCTTGTTCCTTTCATGGACACCGAGAGGGATGTGTTTGATCCTATTTTCTCATTGAATTTAATGGAACTTCACAAGCACATTTTAGTCAGTTGAAAGGAGTCTATTGTGTATGTTACAATTGCAAAGTCTGGCCTTTTTTCTGCTATAATTCCCCAAACTTATACCCTCCCTGAGTTCATTTAGTGGTTGGTCTCTGTTGTTTACCCTCTGAGGTGTTTATTGATGAATTCTTTAGGTGAAAACATCTTTCAAATATCTTCTCTTTTAATTAAACAAGCATTGGTTTTTCTACCTTCAAATGTTTCACCTCATTTTCAAAACAAACCTTTTTGACATCATTTCAAAATTTCTATGGGAAAAATTATGCGAAGATGACCTTCTTTTTATTGCCTACGGGACAACAATCTCCTATGGATCCATCTCAACTTTCTCTTGAAATGTTTTTTGAAGATGTGAGACCAGTTTTGCAAATAATTTCCAAGGTTTTGGGAAGGGAAGACACAACTTTCATTGACCTAGATATTTTAGGGATGTTTAATTTAATTCTACAACCTAAGGTTGTACTTGATATACCTTCTTATTGGGGAAAACTAGCCAATTCTCAATTTTTAGACTTAGCCCTTACTGGTTGTTTCAGATTCCCATCACTAGTAACTTATATTTTCCTATACACTCATGTGGAGAGTTTCATGCATTTGGGTCCAATTATAATGTATGTACACAAAAATAGGAAATGAGTAGTGAATTGGACGTGAGAATTCATTCCAATTATGAAGGATTTACATACTTTACTACTTATTTCATGTCAGTTTCTTACTCCATTGTAAATATCTCTCCTCCACCTTATATTTTTCGAAAATCCCAATCTCTTCTAGATGTTAGTGACAATGTCAAAGTGGGTGATTGGTTCATTTTTAAGACTATGTTAAGATTAGACTGTATGGATCAGAGGTTGCCCCTTATATACTTTCCATATTTGTACCTATGAGATTATTTTCTTTAGAATTCATTAGAAAAAGTTTAAATGTTGATCAAGTTCATTTTGTACCAGCAAAGAAGGGAAATTTATTCAAATTTCCAGAACTATTGGGCCTTTTATTGTGAACAATAGATAGGTCATGGAAGAAGTAGAGAAGATTCTTGGAGACATGTAGTTGCAATAGGATGAGAAATGGTCATATGATCCTCACCATATCATTTCTAGAATAAGAGTGGAAAAATCATATGCTCTCTATATACACGAATCTTGACCAGATGTGGAAAAATTGGCAAATAGTGGTAAGACAGGAGTAGGTTGAGGGATAGAGATTTAAACCCCACATCCTGAAGAGAAGGGTCTAAAAAGAGGCAGTGAAGAAATAATTGATTTGGAGGGTGAAACAAATCAAATCTCAAAACATCCAAGATTGTCTAAAATAGAAAGAGAACTTGAATTGCTCACCGGGAGCTACTCAAATGCAATGGCCTTTTAGTTGCAATTTGGAGAAGTAACTTGTAAACCTTCCTCCCATGTGCCTGAAGAAACTTCTCAAAGTTTTGTTCCTATCATAAAACAATTGTACAGTCAAATTGAAGAAAGGAATAGGAGGATAAAGGAAAACATAGAATTTGAGCTTGAAGCACAATCAATTTCTGAATATCACACTAGACTATTATCTTCCATGGATCTTGAAATAAATCAATTGATGTTATGTTTTTCTCATCCTTATACTGTGATTGTTTCATCATCATTAGGTTTTAACACTATCAACTTGACCATGAATGCAAGAGAAATTCCATTTCCTCACAAGATTAATTTGCACAGGAAAAATCGAGAATTAATTTACAATGATTTAAGAAAAACAACCCTCACTGCTACTAAGGCAGAAGCTTTACTAGGAAAATTTGTAAATCAACTAAAATTGGACAAGGCAAATTGTAGAGTCGTATTCACCGAGAATGAAGAATTGATGAAGTTGATTGTTAAAATTGGTGTAAATCTGGAAGACATAACTGTTTTACAAACAAATTATCAAATGAACTTTTGCAGAGAAACGATGAAATAGTTTCCCTCAACGAGATGAATTCTAGCTTGCAACATAAACTAGATACGCATGTCTATACTATTTTAATACAATCTCATCCTCATGTCCCAACAGAGAAACTAACCAAACTAATGACTGAATTAAAGATATCAGAGAATGATATGAAAAAGATGCAACGGAACTTGGATGATACAAATAATACCTGAAGATAACAGAAAGGGAGTTGGCCATGGCCAAAGACACTACCTCAAAATACCAAAATGACTACCAAATTGCTTCTCATGAGATTAATGAATTGAAGAAGAAACTAAAAGGGAATATGTCCCTCATTTAATTGAGCCAAATTATTTGGAATGATATTATTAATACAGTGACGAACATTTGGGAATTTATGTCAATTATAGGAGAAGAGAAAGCCATTGTTAGTGATTTGGACAACACCATTGTTGTTAGTAAATAGAAGATCCAACAATGTGCACAATTTTCCAAGAAGATAATAGATTTCCTTAATTCTTAGTCATCACAGGAATTAAGACAAATGAATATTGAGGACAGAACATAATTGGTGATAGATATTAATAAAATGGTTTTGAGTAATTTATATAGAAAGATAGTTGTGACAAAGTTGGGATAAATTAAAGAATCTATTTTGAAATTCAATACCAACTTTGATAAAATAATGATGGTAAGAATGCCTTCATGTTGGGATCGAAATGAAAATCCACTTCCCTAGGAGACTTATGAAACTTTGCTTGTAGAAGCCAAAATAAAAATTGGCACCTCTCATGAAAATCAATAGTTCCGAAATGGGCAACAATTGATAATTATCTTCATAAGGATTTTCAGCTGTTATGGTTAATTAGAACTCTTTTTACTCAGAAGCCAACTTAAAGTTGAATTACTAGTTTCATAATGGCTCAAACAAGATTTGTAAAAATTCAGAGATCAAATGTGATAGTATGGAAGCAACGTAGAGAGTGGATGTCTCCTACAGAAACAACAACATACGCTAGACGTTCCACTACACCTAAATCACAAATCACTCAATGAAGAAAAGCCATCTATTCTTTCATCGGAATTTTCTAAAAATGTATTTGTAATAATGATATAGTTTTGTTTTTAATTTACCATAGATAAATTCCTTTAAGGAACCCAATAGATTAAAGCAATTCAAGTAGTTAATAGTTTTTACAGTTGATAGTTTCGTAACCGTCATCACTGTAATCATCATACAAAAGGAAATTTTGGGGAACCAAGAAAGGTTCCAAGTTTTTGACTTGAAAAGGAAGAAGTCTCTTCTGTGTAATATTTCTCATCTTTTGGGAGATTTTAATAAAGTTTTTTCAAAGTGATTCCACACAGATTTTGAATGTCACATGTTTTCTCTTATGTTTGTATAATCATTTAATTTTTTTCTGCTATGGGAAAGAGTAATGAAGGAGTTGGTCTTCAATAATATAGTTGTTGGCATTATGGCTAAAGTGTTGTCCTTGATGGCAACCTATTCGGGTTATGGATCACTATACAACAGGACAGTAGCAGAGCTTGTGTACAACAGGACAGTAGCAGAGATTGATGATCAGCTATCAAATATTGGAGAAAATAAGAGGTACGCAGGTACACCTTACATAAGGTGCGTATACGCAGGCCAGTGTTACATAAAGTGCGTACATACCCGCAGGAAACCCATTCATTGGGTGCGTACCCCAGTGCACACATTCCAAGGCAGTTAAGCGCCCACCCGTGGGGTTTCTCAGTGGTATTTAGCCAACAGTATTGGGTTATCATGGTTTTGGTCCGCGGTATTGATTATTTTATTATTATTATTGAGCCCCATGATCCTTGATTTTAGGAAGAGCTTGCCTATATAAAGCAAAGGAGATCATTTGGCTTAAGCATGTTTTTGGTTGAATATCTTATGAGGGTAAGATCTAGTCTAGATCTAAATGAGGCGAATCTACTGATGGACTAAGATCTCTTCGGCGCATGTTCAGATCCGTAGATCTGACTATTTGGGTTCTTTCTGAAGTCTTGAAATCATCTATGCCCGAAGGTACGCAGGTGCTGTGAGCGAAAAGTGCGTACATACGCAGGAGCGAAGAGTTTCAGGTGCGCCGGTACGCAGGCACAGAAGGGTTTCAGGTGCGCCGGTACGCAGGCACAGAAGGGCTTCAGGTGCGGATGACCGCAGGCAGTTCAATGGACTCAGAGCGAGGTACGCAGGCTGGCAGTTGAGCAGAGTGTGTACTTGTAAGCAGGCTAGCAGTTGAGCAGGGTGCGTACTTGTATGCAGGCAAGCAGTTGAGCAGGGTGAGTACGTAAGCAGGCAAGCAGTTAAGCAGGGTGAGTACGTAAGCAGGCGAGCAGTTGAGCAGGGTGCTTACTTCTCTTAAAATCTTTGTTTATCATTGTTGTGTTCTGGGTGTTGAAGTGATGTCTTGTTTCTGGTATTATGATCTTATGACAGCCATATGAGAAGTGATTGAGTGTATCTTTATGTGATCTGATGAACTAGATCTGATTGATGACTCTCATTGTATATGTATTGATCTAGTGATTAGGTGATTCAGAAAGTTGTTTGATTATGAGCTTCTATGTGGTTATTGGGTCCAGTATGAAAATTGGATGAAATGTGG
>APFE030851652.1:0-12534 GCA_000404065.3 Pinus taeda
TATTGTTATTACTATGCCCCATAGAATCCCTCTATTGTTATTTTTGTGCCTTTATATTATTATTGTTAGGTCGGCTTGGTTATATTGTGACCCCTTAGACTCCTATGTATAGAAAGGAGATTTTGTCATTTGAATCATCCAAGAATTGTTCTTTTGTTTAATGTAAAGGAGGTTTCCCCCTCAAAGAGGCTAAATTCTAAGGCGTTCAACTATCTTCTCTATCTTTTTGTGAGCTAGTTTCATAACAATATCATGGCCTTATTTATGTTGAGTCGATATGTTGTGAAGTTATATCCTGCTAATCTAGATTTATTGTGTAGGCAAGATATCCTCCCCTGAGATACATTGAGGTATAAGTCTGATTATGTCATCTACTTGGTGCTTCAATGTTTGATTATGTCATTTATCCGGTGTTTGAGTGTTTGGTGTCTATTATTTAATATATATATTGTTTGAATGTTTGATTACTTGCATGATATGAGTATGTGTCTATAAGATTGCATGAAGAAATGATCTTGTTTTAAGCTAGTTGTACTAACACATATGTGTTGAGACAACTGATATGTACTTGAGTGTAAGTGGGTGTTAGTTGTAGTATTATGACTTATGACTATGATTTGATCATGACATGACTATTAGTCCTGGTAAAGGTTGCTTTCAAGCTAGTAGACATGATGCCTTGGTCTTTCGAACATGTGACTGGCATGAGTGAACAGTTTCAAGGCAAGCTATGTGACAATATGTGGATGTGTGCTATATTCATGAACATGTATTTGAAAGGTATAACATTTGGTTTCTAGTTATAGCTATATTCATCAAGGGAATTGGAGTCCCTTGAGAGATGGCATGGATGTGTATGGTTACAAGGCATCGTGCTTGGCACAACAAGGTAAGGAACTAATGTATTATTATGTTTGTTTATACACTGACAATTATGTGTTTATGGCAGTATGATAAAGGGAATTGCATGGAAAAGTGACTACCATGAAATCTTGAAGAAGGCTCGAGTTGAATTTCCCTTGGAGGCATTGGGAACCCATAGGAATTGAGCAGCGAAAACTTTAAGAATGGAAAATTATCTTGAATTTTAAAAACATTGGCAAATCTCACTAGTCCCTAATATAAAAACTATAAAATGTTTATTGATGTATTTGTAAAAATATTAAAATTTATAATGATTTTATATATACTCTATATAATGTTGGCAATTTTTAAGCTAAAATAATTTTTTATTGTAAAATTTGGGTGAACCATTTTTATAAAAAATGGAAAATGGCAAATCTTTTTTTTGGAAAAATCATGGGAAATTAACCCACCTGCGAATATTAGCCCCTAAAATTTTCCATGGAATTGAGTCATGGTGTTGTTTCTAGTTTGTGTTTTCGGTCTTTGTGATTTGATTGCACTTGGTTTACAATTTTTTTTATGTATGGTGCATGATCACACCACTTCATTTGTGGTGTCATATTGTTATTGGTTTTTCATGGTTTTCTTCTTGTTTGTTTCTTTTGTGTTTCGAGGGCCTTGGGAATTGGTTGGGAATGATGAAGTTAATGGAGCTCAGGGAGAGATGAATGAAACCCGACAAGTAATGTAAGATAATTTAAACTTATGTGATTCATAGCGATTTTTCAAGATAACTCTTCCAATAAATCACATTACATATTTTTGAGTCAGCGCGTTTCAAACCACTAAGTGTGGTTCACCATCAGGACTTTTGAAGAATGTTCTAATCCATTCAAGATGATATATACTGCAAAGATGCCCAATGGTCAAAGAATGAACATTGAAGAAAAAATAATTAAATTGAACGTTAAAGAATTAAGGGTGGGACATTGCTAATTATACAAAAGAATCAATACAATATTATTTAATGAAAAATTACTAATAACTTATTTTCCTAACATTTAATTAGTATAAATAATTAATAAAAACATTATTTTTTTCCTTAATAAAAACAGTATTATTTAATTAGTTATTAAATGTTCAGAAAATACTTTCATTATTAGTAATTTTTCATTAAATAATATTTTATTAATTCTTTTTTATAATTAGCAATGCCCTATCCTTAATTCTTTAACGTATTTTATTATTTTTTCTTCAACGTTCATTCTCTGACCATTAGGCATCTATGCAGTATATATAAGCTTGTATGGATCAGAACATTCAGCAAAATCTATGATGATGAACCACACTTAGTGGTTCAAAACACATCAAATCAAAAATATGTAATGTGATTTACCAAAAGAGTTATCTTGAAAAAGCAATGTAAGACCCGGATGAAGGTTATTGCATGTATAAGGGAAATTGAAGGCAAGAGTATGATAGCTAGTCTGGTTGGTTGGGTCCATAGGGATGAATGGACAATGGCAAGACAATCATGAGGAAGGTAACCAGGAAAGGTAAAGTGAATGGATTTGAGGTGAAAATGCATTGGCTATGTTGGGAACTGTTGTTCTGAATGTTGTGCATGTTGTGCATGGATAAAGGGAGTTCTCTTAACCTTAACTTTATGATATTTGGTAATTATGTTGTGATCATGATTATGTTGATGTTTATATGTATGTATGTATGTATGTATGTCGATGTCCAACAGGGCTGTCAGGGATCATTATTGTGGAGGAATGATTGCTTATGCAAGTGAATGGCATGAAGAGGTTCCTGGTTTATTAGGAATCAAGTGGGAAAAGTAGCCCTGATAGATCTATGAGGTTAATATCTTGTGGATATGAATTGATATTATGTGATTATACTATGTCTATGTTAGGGGCAGGCTATGTTGAGGGATACATTAGTGGAATGAAAGCAGTGTGCTTTGCATCATGCTGGGACAAGCATGGGTAAGGCACTAGAAGCAAGGTCGCTTGGTAAGGATAGTGTGGTCTTAGGATGTGCAATATTGGTGTTGTGCACATGTATCATATGTAGTATTATGTACATATGATGTTTTGTTCTTGTTGTATATATGGTGTTGTGTGTATATTGCATATGCAGTGTTGGGTATAGATCGTACAATGTACATGTTGGATATGCGGTGTTGTGTACATATTGTATTGCGCGCATGTTGGATATGTGATGTTGTGTGCATATGGTGTTGTGTGCATGTTGGATATCTAATGTTGTGTACATATGGTGTTATGTACATGTTGTATATGTAGTGCTATGTATATATGGTGTTGTGTGCATGTTGTACATGTAGTGCTATGTACCTTTTGTGTCCATGATTCTACATGTGGTGTTGTATACATGTTGTATATGTGGTGTTGTGTGCAGGTGGTGTTGTGTACATGTCACACATGTGGTGTTGTGTACATGTGGTTTCATGTACATGTAGTGCATGTGGTGTTGTGTACACGTTGTATAGGTGGTGTGGTGTACATGTGGCGTTGTGTACACATTGTGTAGGTGGTGCCGTGTACATGTGATGTTGTGTACACATTGTGAAGGTGGTGTTGTGTATATGCGGTACTGGTGTACATGTTGTACAGGTGGTACTAGTGTACATGTGGTATTGTGTGCATGTCGTACATGTTGTGTTGTGTACATGTGGTACTACGTATGTGCATTGTGTAGTCATGGCATTATGACAAGTGTATTCATTGTGTTGTATTATGTGTATGTATATGTATTGTGTTGTACACCAAGGGGAGGTTTATGTATGTGTTGTGTTGTACACCAGGTGTAGGTGTATGTATTGTGTGGTGTCACATGTTATGTGTGGAAGTATGTGTTGTGATGTACATTGTGTATGTGTACACGATTGAAGAAAATAAAAAGGCACTGGGTGTTTGTTGGGTGTGGAAACCGAACTGATGTGTGTGTAAAATTTCTTGCAAATTATCTACAAATCTACCTCTGAGATATATGTAGAAAATACGAATGTATATTAACTTGATAATGCAATATACCAAAGCAAAATATTATAATCTACTTCTATTATCAAACTTGTGGAAGCTTAAAGATCGAGCTAAATCAGAGCTGAACACATATAACCAGAAGAAGAAGAATCAATGCACATGAAACACCGAAAATACTCAGGGCAAAGCCTTGGCTAAAATCCCCCACTATCTGTATTATCATACAAGGTGGAAATACATCAGAATTATACAAAGCCTTAGCTCTCACAACTAGCCAGCTCTTAGTACAATCCTCCTGGATGCTTACAGGAAAACTTGGCTTCTCACAAGCCTTCTCCTCTGCCCTCCAAGCTCTTATTTCCTTACGCAATTTCTCCTAGGTGATCCTCCTATTACCAAGTGGAAGACTCTCAACCAAGTGGAACACTGATCTCACACCCTGTAAAACTGCGCAATCCTCCTGTGCATCAATCCTTCTGCATGCATGAGTTTCCTTTATAGGAGAAAACATGCAACTAATAGTACATTGTCCTTGACATTTAGCTCAACTGGGTCTTTCTAAATAACATGCATGAGTTCTATGAGGAATCTTCAGTTATCTAGAGTACATGTTGAGTGCATGCATGATCAAATGACTATAATCAAAATTAGTTCCTCAAATAGTTGGAACTAATTTAACTAGACTTAACTTGTAAAATGAGCTAAACTATTACAACTAAATATAAATCAATCTTATCTTCTAATTAATGGATAATCTCTTAATTTAAGGGATAATTGGTGGATAATACATAAAACTTCTAACTTGAATTTCTCTAACTAATTAATCCATAATGAATTAATTAATTATTTCAAGCAGTTGGTGAGACTAAATTCGAATTTTTAATCACAATTTTAATTCAAGGACAAATTTAAATTGGAATATTCTTGTTGCCACATTTCAACACTCCCTCTCAACAAGAAAGGGATTATCTGCCACCCCGATCATGTCTCTATGGAACTCGAATTTACACTTTGACAATGCTTTTGTCAAAATGTCAGCATCTTGCTCCTCTGTCAAAATATACTACATCAACATGATCCTCCTCGCTACACAGTCTCTGAGATGATGATACCGGATGTTGATGTGCTTGAACCTATCATGAAATACTGGATTCTTAGAGAGTTTGATACAACTCTGATTATCACAATAGATCACAGTTGGATCCACCCTCTGATCAAACAAACCAACTAGGATTTTCTGCATCCAGATGGCCCACATGTTGCTTGACTTGAATCCATGTATTCTACCTCTGTCAATTTGAGTGCAACTGACCTCTGTTTCCTTCTATACCAAGAAACTGTCGCTAACCCAAGGTTGAAAATCCCTCCTGATGTACTCTTCCAATCTGATGGACTCACTGACTAATTTTCATCAATGAAGCCATGTAGCTTCACTCCCTCTGTCCATTTGTACCATAATCCATACTGAGATGTTCCTCTGAGGTTTCTCAATACATGCATTGCTGCCTTCCAAAACATCTTGGTAGGCTGAGCCATCGCTTGACTCAGTTGGTTCACCACATAGCACAAATCTAGTGATGTGTTCACTAAGTACATCAATGAACCCACAAGCTACCTGTACATAGTAGCCTCCACTACTTCTCCTGAAGTAACATCCTCCTTCCTCCATTTACCTACTAGAGGAGTCAGCATGGGCTTGCACTTCTCCATGTGGAATCTCCTGAGTATCTCATTGGCATACTTGCCCTGAGACACAAACAACTCCCCATCCTTCTGCCATACTTCCATGCCAAGGAAGTAATGCATGAGACCCATGTCTTTCATCTCGAATTCTCTTGCAAGGTCCTCCTTGCAAGACACGATCAACTAATTATCACCAGTCAATATGAGATCATCAACATAAAGAATGATGATCAACAACTTACCTTTCACCATGATGATGTACAGGTTCGGATCCACTTCACTGTTTGTGAAGCCCAACCCGATGAAGTAGTTGTCCATCCCGGTGTACCAAGCATGAGATGCTTGCTTCAACCTGTACAACACTCTCTTAAGTCAGCACACATGTGACTCACAATCGAAGGTCTCAAAACCTTCCAGCTTCTCTATGTACACCTCTTCCTCAATCTAGCCATTGAGGAATGTAGTCTTCACATCCATTTGATGGATCTCCCAACCCATTTGTGCTGATAGTGCCAACATTGATCTGATAGATGAGTACCTTGCAATAGGTTCAAATGTCTCATCATAATCAACCCCCTCGACCTATGAAAATCCATGGGTAACAAATCTTTCCTTATGATTCTTTACACTACCATTAGTAGCTTGCTTTACCTTGTAAAGCCAACGGAAACTCACAACTGACTTGTTATCTGGTCTTGGAACCACGTCCCAAACACTATTATGAACTATGGAGTCATACTCCTCCACCATAGCATCAACCTAAATCAATTGTTGCACTACTTCCTCAAAGGAAGATGGCTTGGGCTCAACACATTCCCCAGCAAGGGCCATGTATCTAGTGTACCTCTCAGGTGACCTCCTTTGTCTGCGCTGAGAAGATGGTACTCCCACATTCTCTCTCGCATCCTGCAACAATATGTCAGCTTCTTTTGTGTGCTTTGTCCATCTCTGGAAGACTCTGCTTAAGTGGATGTCTCCACTCCTAGAACCTCTACATGCGGATGCTCCACATCAGTATGAGGCTCCTCCTTCTAGGAACCAACCATTCCTCCACAGCCTGTAGTTGGAGCTCCCTCTCAAGGGAAACTCGCACGGCCTTCTACTCATCAAACTTGAGATCTCTGCGAAACATTGTCCTCTGACTGGTAGGCAAGTACACCGAATAGTTATGACGTGTATCAGTGTACCCCACAAGTATCCCCAACTCTATTGTTGGCTCAAGCTTCCTCCATGCATCCTTTGTCACATGGCAATATACAAATGAGAAAAATATCCTAAAGTGAGCCACATCTGGTCTCTTTCGAGAGAAAGCTTCCTCTGGTGTCTTCATCTGAAGTATGTGATGTGGGCTTCTATTCTGTAAATAGACCGTTGTGTTGCATGCCTCAACCCACAAGTGAAGTGGTAGGCCTTGGTCATGCAACATCATGCATACTGACCCTACAATAGTTCTATTCTTCTTCTCAGACACCCCATTCTGTTGCGGGTTACGAGGTTCCATCAACTCTCATTTAATTCCTTCCACCACACAGAAGTCTTTAAACTCTCGAGAGACATATTCTCCACTGTTGTCGCTTCTCAAGGCCTTGATCTTCTTCCCTAACTCTTTCTCGACAAAGCTTTGAACACACAAAACTTTGAGAAGATTTGGTCCTTCTTCTACATGAAATAAATCCAGCATTTACAAGAAAAATCATCAGTGAAAATCACATAAGACCTTTGCTTCACTGTGGATGCTGTCGAGAATGGTCCACACACACCTATATGAACTCGCTCTAAGATAGCCTTTGCTCGATTGTCTTGATAATGAAAGGTATACTTAGTGTACTTTCCCAAGGTGCAACCTTTGCATGTGTCAACTTGCTCAAGTTTACCTTTGGGAAGTCTTGTAGATATCTACTGCATTATCTTCAAAACCCCATGATGCAAATGGCCCAACTGCCTGTGCCACAACTTGCCAATGTCTTGGCTTTGCACCAATTCTGCTTTCGTACTCAATGTTGCACAATCATCTACCTCTAGTTTATAGAGATACTTCACCCACATCCCTATCCTCTTGGTCTGACCTGTGTCTATGTGTCTTAGGAACGCCTTTCTTTTACTGAAGCCAACATCGTAGCCTTTTTCCTCCAACATCGCGACCGATACCAAGTTCTTCTTCAGTCCAAGAACATACATCACATTTGTCAAGGTGAGAGGAGCTACATTCTCCATCTAAAAGCAATCATGCCCACTCCTGAAACACTATACTTTCCATCATCACCCATCTCTATGCGCATCTTGAGGTCTTTCTCCTCTAAGGCACTGAATAAAATTTTATCATCGATCATGTGGAATGAGGCTCCACTGTCAATATACTAGACACAACCCATCATTGATGACACCATGCATGCAATGAGGGTAAAATCCATTTCGAACTAAGAAGCTAAGCCTCACATTCTAATCCTACCGGCAATCCCTTCTTGGACTTCTCTGATGGGCAATTAGTCGCATAATTTCCCATCTCAATTTGAAGTATGATATGAATTCGATTTTCTCCTGCAACTCCAAACTTCAAACTTCGAATTATATTCTCTGTATATTGTTCATTGCTCCAATAATATTGGCTCTGATACCATCTAGAAATTTCTCTATAGATCAGCTAGCTCTGATAACATGTAGAATTTCCTGCAAATTCTCTACAAATATACCTCTGAGATATATGTAGAAAATCTAAATGTAGATTAACTCGATAATGCAATATACCAAAGCAAAATACTATAATCTGCTTCTACTATCAAACTTGTAGAAGCTTAAATATTGAGCTAAATCAGAGTTTAACACATATAACCAAAAGAAGAAGAATCAATGCACATGAAACACAGAAAATACTCAAGGGAAAGCCTTAGCTAAAAACCCCACTATCTGTATTATCATAAAAGGTGGAAATACATCAGAATTATACAAAGCCTTAGCTCTCAGTACAATCCTCCTGGATTCTCACAGGCAAACTTGGCTTCTCACAAGCCTTCTCCTCTACCCTCCAAGCTCCTATTTCCTTGCACAATTTCTCTAGGATGATCCTCCTATTACCAAGTGGAAGACTCTCAACAAAGTGGAACATTGATCTCACACCCTGTAAAACTTTGCAATCCTTCTGCATGCATGAGTTTCCTTTATAGGAGAAAACATGCAACTGATAGTACATTATCCTTGACATTTAGCTCAACAGGGTCTTTCTCAGAATAGACATGCATGAGTTTCTAATGAGAGAATCTTCAGTTATACAAAGTACACTGGTTGAGTACATGCATGCATCAACTAACTGATAACTCACAATTAGTTCCTCAAATAGTTTGGAACTAATTTAACTAGACTTAACTCAGTAAACTGAGCTAACTAATTACAACTCTGATATAACTCAATCTTATCTCCTTAATTAATAAATAATCTCCTTAATTTAAGGGATAACTATTGCATGGCTGCAGAGAGACTTCTAACTTGAATTTCTCCAACTAATTAATCCATAATGAATTAATTAATTATTTCCAAGTAGCTGGTGAGACTAAATTCGATTTTTAATTCACAATTTTAATTCAAGGACAAATTAAAATTGGAATATTCTTGTTGCCACATTTCAACAATGTGTATAGAAAGGACAAAAGAAGAAGAAAAGGACTGAATGAAGGATAAGTATCGATATTTTATTTTAGTTTTATTATGCATGTGATCTATGATTCTGATTTATGATAGTTGAGTTTTGATCTAACCATATATGATATGTTTATACATGATGATTTAATCAAAGAGCTAGTTTGACTTGTTATGACAGGAAGTAAACAAAATTGCAAGTGCACCTTATTAACGAGCCACCAATGAGGTATGGTTTAAATTTATTTAAATTTGTTTTGAATCTAATTGAAATTATGTGCTTGGTACAAGAAATCATGGAAAATTCCAAGGTTGGGTGATTGAAACTAACTGCAAGAATTAGCAGCAACAACAAAAGGAATTGGAACATGCAACAGTATGTTGGTAAATCACTTCAGGAGCAGGGTCGTTGTGGGACACTGATACCCAATAGTGTCTATTGATTTCCATGAGCAAGTTATGACCAGTATGATGGTTTTGAGGTAGGGATATGCCTTGGTTTTTGGACCTTTTGATTCGAGGAACCCTTACCAAGGGATGGAACACTTGAGATAGGGGATGTCGGGGAACTTGGAAGGTGAGTGATTGCATGGAAGGGGGTTGTCCAAATTTCCTAAGGGACTATGTAGCAGAGAATGGATTTGTTTCATCATTAGCATTGCTAGATGGAAAGAGATGCACACTGGGAGTGTTCCCTGGAACAATGATCTGGTAACTATTCACTGAGGGGACAAGTGCCACAGGATTACAGCGCTGGACATTGGATGTAGATTTGATTTTGACAGTTTATTATGGACTTCCTACGAAGGAGGTGAATCCTGGTATCACTTTGAAGGTGGAGGTGTGGGCCTTTGGATTCCCTTGTTGTTGATACAAATATCGTATCCTTTTATTTGTTGGCTAGAGAAAATGTGCACATATGTACATGTGTATATCATTATAAATATTGTATCAAGTTGGATTTATAAATCTACATAGACATTATGGTTATTTGTTGGTTCAAGAAAATGTGCGTAAGTATATGTGGTTGCTATTGTAAGTATCTTAATGATTTTTGTTGTAAATCTCCAATACATAGCATGATTTTCATGATTTCAACAGAGGTCATTGTAAATACTGCAACGAGCTAAGTTATAAAGCTCCATGGGTAGTATGCTTTTATTTTCAATGGTATTGTTGGTTGTAGGTGTCATTGAACACCGGGGAGGGTTTTGTAACAACCCAGGGTTAAAAGTTCATGTAATAAAAGTTAATAAAGGCAAAATAATAACCAAGGTCATGGGACACATATTCCAAGCTGAATGTTGGGGAAAACATCCTAGTGTGGGTGTTCATTTGGTTTATTATGGCTAAGGGAAATTGGCAAAGGTAATGGAAAAGACTTTGGAAAGGGAAGAGGCAATTATTGGCATTTTAATTATGAAAATAATGGAAATTAGGAGAAAAGCAAGGTGAAAGGTCATAGGTTGCATGTGATTATGGAATTGAAGGAAAAATGGAGGAAAATGAAGAAAATAGAGGCCTCAATGATAAAAAGGCTTTTGAGGATTAGTTTACAAGATTTTTGAGAGTTTTTGGGTGGAAATCTCTCTCCATTCTCTCTCTCACACTCTTGGACACTTAGATAATTCTTGGAGCACTCTAACATTGGATCAAGGAAAGAAAAGAAAGGACAAAGAAGGTAGAGGGAAGGAGAGATCAAGCAAGAAAGAGCAGGATCAAGTGGCTACAACAAGATTACTTGCAGGTATTTATTTGCATGTGTGATTTCCTTACTAGATTTTGCATGCATGGCACATGAATGTGTGTATTTGGTTCTCTTGTTGTCATTGGCATGGGTTTTGCCAGGTGTGGCATTGATTTTTAGCCTTGCCTTGCCATTTCCAGATAGCCATGGTGTGATGGGTTCTCTTTTACTTGGTTAATCTGGATTGTCAGATGGTTTCGAAATTGAGTGAGGTGGTCTCTGAAGAAGAACACAAGGTTTAGGAATCCCTGGACCAAAGAAGGTGGGATCATGGTAAAGCTCGATTTTGTGTACCTCAGTGGGCCTAGGAATCCTCGACCGGTGAATGACGGGATATACAATAAAGCCTAGAGGTGTGTTCCCTTGATCAAGCCTAGGAACTCTGACCAATTAATGGAGAGATATACGGTAAATACTAGAGGGTGGAGTCTCAATTAGGGCTAGGAATCCTCAACCGGTGAATGGTGAGATATACGATAAAGACTAGAGACTATGAGACAAAAAAATTCTTCACGGTGTAGGTTGACAGATACAGAGGCATCCATGCGTGTTTAGGGCCTAATGATCTAGTGGGGATTGTGGTAAAGCCTGAAGAAACCTGGTTGTTTTTGTTGTGAGTCCCACATTCATGCTTGGAATATGGAATGGTGGTGATTGGCTAAAACAAATATTTGGTTCAACCCAATCTATGGTCGGGTGGTACATGGAAGTACCTAACTTAGTTGGATTTTCATATGTTAATAAGAGCTCTTTTCCTCTTGTGATTTGTGTGTACATGTACTTGTTATTATGAGACTTTAATGGTTGTTCTATTATTGTTACTATGTTGGTTATATGTTCATTATAAGCATGGTTTTATGACAGATCTTAGTCATGGTTTTTAACATGTTTTGATTGATGAATGAATGAATGATGAATGTATGACCTAATAGATGTTATTGCAACTATTATGAGAAGGCATTAGACCTTCTTGGTGACTTTTAGATAAGGATCAAACCCCTATGTTCATAGTTGTATTTATAACCTGTAGATTTTATGTTCATGATATGTTTGACGGAATGTCTATCATGGATAGGATTTATTAGGTCAATTTCTTGTCTAATATTTGTATGGAAGGCTTTCTCCTTGTGTCATTCATGGTTCTGGAAAGTTTCATTATGTTATGGGTGTAGGTTTGGATCCTAGCTTGAAAAAGTGGCTTAAATATCGTGATCACAGACACATAACTAGGTGAAAAACACTACAGTTACTCCCTTGTAGGAATCATGCGTGTGAATGGAGGGTTTTAGTTGAAATCAAGAAGTGTTGTGCCAACATCTGGGAGAGCAAGGCACTGAAAAAGAGGTTTAATTCAGGGTATGGGCACCTGGAAGGGTGGTTTAGCCCTTGGGGGTCCTATAGCACCTTATAGGGAAGTCATTAAGGATTTTGGTATGTCTATTCCACTTCCTTAACGTGATATAGGAGGTTGAATCATATCATACTAACTCTCTGTCACATGTTTAACATGGTAGGCTAGTAACTTGGGTAAATGTGGGATGATGTTATAGACATTTTTGGGAACTTCAACCCCAATCATAAATGTCCATAAACTGAGGGCTCCTAAGTCCCTAAAAG
>APFE030851657.1:0-11685 GCA_000404065.3 Pinus taeda
TGGAGCGAACAATCCACGTAAAAAATCCTTCTAGAAAACTCTAGAATTAACCCAAAGTGAGTTTTTTAAGATAAAAATTGTGCCTTTTGACTTTCATAGGGGTACACACCCTCCCCTTTACATACATAGTGTATAAGTACGCAGATATCCTGAACAAAAGGTGCGGGCCCGCAAGCAAAAGTGAGAGAAAGTGCGGAACCAGAGTTACATTGCCTTTTTGATGTCTTTCTCTCATTTCCAAAGCTTGTTTTGAAGAGCTGAGGTCTAAGACTTGCTTAGGAGGCTGGTATAGGTGGTGATAGACCCATACCGACTGCAAATAATCAAGGTGACGATATTTTTGTGTAACAAGGATGGTGATAAAAGAGTAGAATGAGCCACTAATGATCAGAGCTAAGCCAATAGATCCCATGGCACTCATCAGCACCCATAACCTACTTGCTAATAATCCTCAGATTGCCCCTAGATATATAAGTGATCAGGCACAAGCCATTGCACACTTTGAGGATATGGAAAGGCTACTTGGGGATGACTATGTGCATGCATGTATGAGGAGATGGAACACCTTACCACATAGTCTATAGATCAGGGAATATCATTCCCTTATGAGGATGAAGAAGGCATTAAGGAGAGTGCCAATGTACAAGCGCTCCATTCAAAGGCTGAAGGTCAACTGGATTGGCCTCAAACTGAGTCCCCCACTGCTGTTAGGAATGCTGGAAGGCAAAAGAGAAGAAGTAGAGCAGGAGTAGTGGGAAAAGATAGAAAGGAAGGAAGGATTCTATGACAAGGAAGAGGAGACCACATCAGAAGCGTGGGATGCTAGGGAGGCCACTAGGGGCATAAAAGATGAGGAGATGGAATAAGTTGCTCAGAGGATGAGCAACACTTTCAGTAGGGGGTGATGATGAGCCTCATAAATGGGTACTTATATGGGCTCATTTTACCTCCTAACCTAGTCAAATCAACCATTCTCTTAGCTTATTGTATGATTTTCTGATTATATTTATGCTTATGTAGTGAGTTGAGTTAGTTATGATGCCATGTGGTCTAACAAGTGTTTAATGCAGATTATTGATGAATTTTGAGGTCAAATTCAATGATCTGGTGGAAAAATGGCAGCAATAACTCGAAGTGGAAAAAGGAGAGGACTTATAGGAGAGAATCCCCCTCATTTATTACTCCCCATTTCGAATTCCCCTGCATTCAACTCAGAGTATAAGCAACCAAGTCATGCACTAGAAGGCAGTCGAGCAAGTGGAGGATGACTCGTGATTATCTCGAGTTTTGGGAGCCAAGTCTCCCTGATTTTAAGGAAGTTGTTGGTAGCTTCATTTGTATAAGTAGAGAGGCCTAGGGCCTCACTAGGGTCAGATTTTTGTTGGATTTTTGCTTATGTAAACTCTACTCAACTTCGAGCTTATTATTTTTGTGACGGTTCATGTAATCTTGCTATTGTTTTGGAAATAAAGATGGAATCCTTTTTGAGTTAGCACTGAGTTACCTCAGAGAGTTGAAGCTCTTGGGTTAGGGACCAATCCAAGCAACCAAGCTCCTCTTTACTTGTATTTGTATGTTTTATTTCAGTTTGTAGATTAGGTTGCTGTTAGATGTATTTCTTTTATGGTTAAGAATAGGTTTCTTTTGATGATTCAATAGTTTGCTTCCATTTGTGCTTTCTATAGCAGGTTAAGCAATGATAAAGAAAAGATTCCAAAGGCTAGAAACAGTGCCTTGGCCTCTATTCCTCCCTTTGGGAGCTTGATTTGAGGCAAAGACCCTCTTTCTACCCCAAAAACATAGATTTTCCTCATTCATAGGACTTCTAGTGTTTGTAGCTTTTTAGTGGTTGATAAAATAGTTTTTCTTTGCTTCAAAACTTCTTCATCATGCTCACTTATTTATTTACAATAGTCTTCTTTCATGCTTTACTTTTTGGCAACATTTCTCAGCATTTCCTTTCATAGATCATAGTTTAGACTAGTTTGATTCAAAACTTTGTTTTTCTAGATGCACCCATTTCATTGCTTATTTGATCTTATTGGTGGACTGTCAATTCCTTTGTAGAAACTCTCTTCTAGCAGTATGCCATCCTATCAGCCATCCCATCCTCCATCTGATCCATGCCCTACAAGTCGCCCAAGTCTCCCCTCAATTTTGCCTTAGCTTCCTGCATTTTCCATATAATTTCTTCCTCTCTCCTTGAGCAAATCCAATCATCTTTCTCTCTCTTAATGATTCTTGGTAGACCCTAGGCCCACTAATACCTCATTCCAACCTTCATCCACCTCTTCCACCCACTCTCACACCCTCAAAATTGTGAAAACTGGTCTGGGCCTCTTCTTGTAGGCCTCCTGTAAAACGTTGTTTTTCCTCCTGTAGATTTCTTGTGTCCTCCTGTAGATTTTCTTGTAGGCCTTCTTTTGAAGGCTGAGTGTGGGAAAAGCCTCCAAAAGGCCACCTGAGACCTCCTAGGACCCATCCACACCATTATACATCCTCTCAAGTCCCAAAACCACCCTCCAATGCCACCTATTCGCTGCCACATTCACAAACAATAAATTACATGCATGTCAAATTCACATAGAAATACATAAAAATCAAAAAAAGATGTTTTTTGCTCATTTACTTCCAGAATTAGCTTAGTTAGATGTTGTTTACTTCCTTGAGTAGGTAATGGAATTCTTTTCATGGGTTTCATAGTGCTTTTTGCAAAAGTTGGTTTAGTTGGTTAATTTGGGTTTGCTAGTTTTGCTTTACATTTCAGTCTTTCTCCTTTCTGCAGTTAGAATAGTATATGTAGAGTAGTCTTTCTCTCCTTTTATCACATATAGAGCTTCTTCTAGAATCCATAGAAGTTGGCTTAAGATCCTAGTGATCTTGTGCTAGCTGACCAAGTGACAACTTGCAGTAAGAACTAGTACTTGTGCATACAGTACCATCGCTTCCAAGTTTGTTACGAACTACTGGGTTGATAAGAGTAAAGTAGGCAACCTAGGAGTTGCAGCATTATTGCTGCAATACTGGTGCTCACCAAGCTGGTACCTCGAAACAGAGCTTCACCAAAACATTGCAGAATGGGATCTATTGAAGGAAGGGTCCTTATTGAATTTCATCTTCAAGGATGGGTTTGCAAGCATCGATGAAGCGCTTCAAGAAATTAAAGTGGTTATCTTCAATACACCGAAGGAACTGATGGAATGGAACCAACCAAATTGGAGCACCCAACTTCACCACACATTGGAATGATATAATGTGACCACTAAAGAGGAGGAATAAGACTCGAGGAATATAAATATTCTGAGACAGAAGGGCATTGTGAAGTAGAAGGGCCGCAAGTAGAGAAACCAAACATCTCTGCACCTTTGAAAATAAGACAAGTAAACATTGGCACTATAGAAGAAATGAAGTTTGCGAAGATTGGAGGCTATTGGGATGACGCTATAGTAGACAAAGTGTTGAATTAATTCATGAATACCAGGATCTCGTCCCCACTAAGTTTTCAGATTTAAAGGGCATACTTGGTGATTTGGGCATTATGAGGATCACATTGAAGCCGGATGCGAAACCTGTTAAATAGAGGCCTTATTGCCTTAATCCTAAGTATAAGGAGAAGGTTCACCAAGAGCTAAACAAAATACTAGATGCTGGAATTATAAAACCTATTGAAGAATCTGATTGGGTGAGCTTGATGGTAGTCCAAGAAAAGACACAAAAGGGCGAAATAAGGATCTGCATAGATCTGCGCAAATTGAATGATGCATGTGTTCATGATCCATTTCCGACGTTGTTTACAGATGAAGTGTTAGACAATTTTGGAGGGCAAGAGGTCTATTCCTTTACTGGCAAATTTTCCGATTATCATAAAATTAAGATTGCACCAGTGAATAGAACAAAAACCACTTTTGCGACAGAATGGGGGTGCTTTCAGTACAATGTTATGCCGTTTGGATTAAAGAACACGCCTGCAATATTTGCTCACATAGTCATAGCAATGTTCAAAGAATTCATTCATAAGTTTCTAGAAGTATAATTCGATGACTGGACTGTGTTTGGCTTGGTGAAGAGCCATGTAGCAAGTCTGCGCCTTATATTGGATACATGTTGAAGATACCAAATAGCGCTGAATTTGAAAAAATGTATATTCTGTGTTCCTTTTGGGATCTTGCTGGGTCATGTTGTGTGTAAGCAAGGATTGATGGTGGACCCTGCAAAGATTGTGGTGATTGTGAAGTTGGAGGCCCCTTGAAACATCAATTAGCTGTGCTTGACACTAGGACACATGGGATACTATAGAAAATTCATCAAATCTTATGCTCAAATTACCACGCCCATAGAAAAACTACTAAAGAAGGATGCGACATTCTATTGGGATGAGGAATGTTAGTGCAACTTGGATGTGTTTAAGAAAAATATGGTGACTACACCAACCTTGGTATTTCTCGACTAAAAAAAGGAGTTTCATGTACATGTGAATGCTTCTTGCATTGTGCTAGGTGCAGTACTAACACAGGAAGGTGAAGAAGAACTAGACCATCCTATAGCCTTCACTAGTAGGAAGTTATCAGAGGCTGAGAAAAATTATTCAATGACAGAGCGCAAGGGGTTAGCCATGGTCTACACCCTGCAAAAATTCAGGCATTATCTATTAGGGGGGCATTTGAAGATGTATATAGATTATTCTGCCTTAAAATACCTAGTCAACAAGCCTATGTTGGAGGGAAATACTTGCAGGTGGTTTTTATTATTTCATGAGTACGATTTTCAACTAATTGTGAAGCTGGGAATGTTGAATGCTAGACGTGACTATCTGTCGAGAATTGAAACATGTGAAGAACCCAATAATTTTGAGAAAGGTTTGCCAGATGCACAACTCTTTGTGGTACGTGTAGCTGATGACCATTTTGCTAACATTATTCACTTCTTAACTACAGGGATGGTGCTTGTTGGGCGGGATTCCACCAACAAGTGTAGAAGGAACGTGAAAAAGCATGGCATGATCACCATCTCAATTTTCACACATTCAAGGTAAATTATTTGGTGTTTTTATATGATAACAAGTTCACAAAGTTTCCGGTAAAGTTTCAAATGCACTGGTTGGGTCCGTATATCATCAACAAGATTACATAATTTTTTTTTTATGTATTTCCTCCTTCTATAGGCTTTATTTTCTCCTCAAATCTAAACCACTTCTTGCATATATTGATATTCAATGGGGGAATGCATGGAAGCTACCTCCTCAGACCAAAGATCGTGCTAAAACCTGTGTTTTCTCCTTCCAAAACAACTCACTGCCCCTCCTTAGAAGCTTGTTGTCCCTCCTATAGAATTCCTGTAGGTGCTCCTGTAGAACCTGTAAGTGCTCCTGTAGAAAATGCCAAGAGCAGGAATATGGGAGAGATCAATGGAGAGTGATGGTTATGAGGCTGTGGGGGCACAAGGAGACCGTTGTCACTGAGTTTTGGGGAGAGAATAAAGGAAAAGGTGGTGAGAATGCTCGGGGAGGAGTACTTATTGCCCTTTATGGATATTTCCGGTGATGGAGGATGAGTTGACAAAGTATACATTGGCCATATTTGGACCATTAATCCCCATCTGCCTTGTCATCATGGCCCCTCCTCATAATCATCCCTCATGATTGTATCAGAGTTCACACTTCCTCCACTACATGTCCTTAACATCTTTCTTGAGTTAATTGTGCGCACGTGTGGGTGACATCTTCGAATGAGTGGAGTCAACTAGATGAAGGTGGCCAAGTTAACTCACCATCTTTCCCTCATTCAACCTCAACCATATCGTTGCTTTTTCATGCCTTCTAATTACACAAATGCAAATAGAGGAGCGGGTTACTTACTTACCTGAGATCCGAATGCATTTGTTGTGAGGTGTTGTGGCTCTCTCTCTCTCGGCTACATGCCTTTGTTTCTTTTGATGCATGATATCTGCTTGCTGATGTGTGGTTGTGCCTTGTGCAGGTTCTTTTCTGGCTGGATCTGAGCTTTAGGTGTCTTCTTCAACCTTCATGTTTGCACTCTGTTGCTACTAATGCTAGATTTTGATGGGATCAGCTGCTACAGGAATTCCTACAGGAGCTCCTGTAGCTGCTTCTCCCCTTGAAACTTTAGCTTCTTTCTATGCTTGGAGTTGTGAGGATGATGCCAGAGATGTATATAGATATGGAGAGGTAATAGGTAGGCTTCAAGTGAGGTGGATGGTGTTGTTTCCTCTCTTATTTTTTTTTTTTCTTTTCCTGAAAAACTGTTTTTTCTTTGTTTTTCTTGGATAGGAAGAAGAATGATGCTTGGGGTGTGATGTAGGCTTGGAAATGATGGCAAGGAGGTTTGAAGATTGTAGGAGGATTTATAGATTTTTTATGAAGCTTCCCTGTCCCTCAAGCTGCCTTTTATACCCATTTCTGGCTATCTGTAATTCCTACAAGAGCCTCCTATAGAAAACACAGTTCTTGGAAAAGAAGCACAGCGAGGTGAAAGAAATGCCAAAAATGATGGAGAAAGGTGTGGGAAGGTAGGATAGGTGCTGGTTTTGTTTTCAGGGCTCCCTTGGCACCTTATGTTGCTTCTTATAGTCCTCCTGCAAACATACAATGCAACTGAAAAATCTTTTTTCTTTTTTTCTTTTTGAAAACAACTAGGGTGCCTCAGGGAGGTTTTCACCCTAATTGCCTGCCCTCGGCGTCTCCAAGGAAGGTTTTCACCCAAGGATCTTATTTTTCTTTCTTTTTTTGACATCACTGGGCTGCCTCAGAAGAGGTTTTCAGCCCAATGATGGGACTCAAGCGTCTCATGGAGGTTTTCACTTGAGTCCTTATTTTTTATTTTTTATTTTTCTTCAGTGAGTGGGTGAAGTGGAAGCTAAGACATGCTCCACTACCATCACTGGCTTATTCAAGTCTTCAATGAACTCTCACTTGGAGAGGGGTTTCTTGTAGACTTTCAACTAGTGTCCATTGACAAGCATGGGGATGGCTTCATCATCAATGGTTCTGATTAGAACTGAACCATTGTCATTGCATTTCTCCACAGTGTAGGGTTCCATCCATCTTGTTCTTATCTTTCCCTTGAAATATTTATATCTTGAATCATAGAGTAGTGCCCAATCTCCCTCTTGGAATTGCTTCTCCTTGATATTTTTGTCATGCCATATCTTTCTCTGAAGCTGAACTACCTCTGTATGGAGAAGGGCCTACATTCTTTGTTCATCCAATCCATTGAGATGAAGTAGTCTTTCTTTCTGTGCATGGCTCAGGCATAGGTCTAGCTGAGCTTCCATCCTCAGGGTATTGAATTCAAATTCTATTGACAGCAAAGCCTTCTTCCCATAGACCAGCTCATAGGGTGTGAACCCTGTGGTGGTCTTCCATGTTGTGTTGTAGGCCCAAGTGGCCTCAACTAATCTGTCTACCCAGTCTTTTATGCTACTGCTCACTACCTTTGTCAGGATCCCTTCTAAAGCTCTGTTAGTGACCTCCACCTACCCATTGGCTTGTGGATGGTAAGGGGTTGAAGTCTTGTGCTTGATTCTATGATGTGTGAGAAGGTCTTCAATCAAATTGGAAGTAAACTGACTGCCTTGATCTGTGATCAACTCTCTTGGATACCCGAACTTGTAGAATATGTTCTCTCTCAAAAATTCAGCTACGTTTTCCTTTGTCGTTGCTTTGATTGATTTTGTCTCTGCCCACTTTGTCAGGTAATCGGTGCACACAATTATGTATTGTTTCTGCTTTGAAGGAGGGTTGATAGGATCCACCAAGTCCATGCCCCACTTCTCAAATGGCTCAAAGGTTTCCCCATCCTCATCCTTTGGAGTAGGTTTCCCCATCCTCTGACACCGATCACACTGGCTCGTATATCTCCCCACATCTTGATGAAGAGTGGGCTAGTAGTAGCCTACTTGCAGTATCTTGAAGGCAGTTCTTTTTGCTGCAAAATGACCTCCATAAGGGGCCCCGTCATGACAAGTCAAGAGGATGTCAAAGACTTCCTCCTCCCTGACACATCTTCTCAATATCTGATCTGGGCCAAGTTTGAAGAGATTGGCCCCAATCCAGGTGAAAGGGGCACTTTTCCTTACTATCTTGATCTTCTCTTTTGAGGACAGGTGTGGTGGGAACTGCGCTAAAACCAATTAGTTTGCTATATCATCAAACCATGGAGAGAGTACTAAGATAGCAAACAAATTTTCATCTGGCATTTGGTCATCCACCATTCCTTCTTCACCTACAGGCAAATTTACTCTAGACAAAAAGTCAGGAACAACATTTTCTTTACCAGGCTTATCAATAATGGTCAAATAAAATTGTAGTAAAAGCAACCATCTAATAATGCGAGCATTTACATCTGGTTTGTTCATTAAATATCTAATTGTAGCATGATAAGTGTGCACAAAGGTTTGATAGCATGTGATATAATGTCTGAATTTGTTTAAGGAGTGCACGACAGCTAGGAGTTCCTTCTCGGTCACTATATAGTTTAACTCTTCCTTTGACAAGTTTTTGCTTATAAAGTATATGGCATAAGGAAACTTTTCATCAATTTTCCCCAAGGCTACTCCTATTGCATTGTTTGAGGCATCAATGTGAATGTGGAAAGGCAGGGCCTAGTTTGGTCCTCTCAGAATTAGGGTAGTCACGAGCTTGCTCTTCAAGGTGTCTAGGGCTTCTTGACAGTTTTATGACCGTATGAACTCGACATCTTTACCTAAGAGGCCAAACAAAGGAGAGGCTAGCTTGCTGAGATCTTTAATGAATCTCTAGTAATACCCAGCTAAGCCTAGGAATCTTCTGACATCTCTCACTTTTTGAGGAGGTGGGACCCTTTGGATGATGGCAATTTTGTTGGGGTCCACCTACAGTCCTTGTTGAGATATTGCATGACCTAGCACGGTCCCTTCAGTCATCAAAAATTCACATGTTTCTAGACTGAGGGACAAGTTCATCTCAATATACTTGTCTAGAACTTTTCCTGGGTTAGATAAAGCTTCCTGAAAGTCAGAGCCATAAGGAGTAAAGCCATCCATGTATATCTCTACTGCATCATGAACTAATTCAAAAAATATACTCGGTACCGCTCTTTGGAAAGTGGCTGGAGTGTTACAAAAACCAAAAGGAAGGACCCGGTATGCAAAGGTACCCCAAGGACAAGTGAAAGTGGTCTTATCTTGGCCTTTCGGGCTGATTTGAATCTGATTGTACCCGCTAAACCCATCTAAGAAAGTGAAAAACTTTTTCCCTGCCAGACCGTCTAACACTTGATCTATGAAAGGTAAAGGAAAATGGTCCTTTTTAGTGGCTTTGTTCAATTCTTGATAGTCGACACAGATTCTCCACTTACCATTTTTCTTTGGCACTAGCACCAAAGGAGAGACCCATTCACTGTCAGAGATGGAATAGATGAATCCTGCATCAAGCAATTTCTGCAGTTCTTCCTTAACAATATCCTTAAGTGCTAGGTTCATCCTCCTTTGAGACTGTCTGACTGGCTTGCAACCCTCCTTGATGTATATATGATGAGTACATACTAAAGGGTGCACTCCCTTCATCTCCTTATAGCTCCAAGCAAAGGCATCTAGGTGTTTTCTCAGCAGGCTACCCAATTCCTTCTCTTGGGAAGTGGATAGGGATAGATTGATTTTCAAGGTTCTTTCTGGACCGAACTCTATATTCTTAACACAGAGAGGAGTGGAGCCAACCGCACAGAGATCAGTTGAGGGGTTTTTTTTGGTTTCTCTTACTATGTCCTCTAATGGCGATACACTGGGAGGTGGATTCTGAATCAAATTTTCAATCATATCATCCTCATCTGGTTGTTTCTCCCCCATGGTGATTTCTAATCCACAAAGCGGTGCAAAATAGACTCCATTATCATCTTCCTCCTCTGACCAGAGAGGTAGATCATGTTCTAGCAAGGGTTGGGCAGGAGGATATAGAATTAATTGCTTAGACATATGCTCGTTCTTTATGGTCATGTTCCCAGTGTGACAGCTAATGTAGGCATCGGCGGTAGCCAACCAGGGTCCTCCCAGAATGAGAGGATACCTAGTGAGCTTTACCTTTGGCTAGAGAACTAAGAAATCAGAAGGGTACTCACAAGAATCAATATGGAGACCATCACATCTTCCACAATCCCCTCGAGGGTCACGGTGGAGCGGTCTGCTAGCTACAGCACGGTTGTGGTCTTCCTCAAGGAGCCCTGGAGGTTGAGTTTGAGCATTGTGTCCTTTCTCATCACATTAATGGCAGCTCCTAGATCAATCAAGGTTTGTGGGATCATAATGCCGTTGATGTGGACATCAACTGTTGGGCTTCCAGGGTCTAGATATTTTGGACAGATTACCTACCCCAACATTAGGTTGGACAGCTACCCTATGACATTGATGGTTGGGGAATCTCTCTTGCACCTTCCTGGATGCCTAAATCACTTCTCTTTGATCAATCTATTGTAGATAGGCACATCTTTTATGGTTTGGAGAAGTGGTATCTTCACACATAAATGTTTCAATTCTTCCAGGAGTTCAGTTTCCTCTGGGGTAGGCTGGACTGTCATAAATAGTCTCTTAGGAAAGTGTGGAATTGCTTTAGGTTCACTTTCCTCTTTATTTTCCTCAAGCTCCCTAGGTGGAGGCTAGTTATCTCGGAGAACTTTTCAGATCGCAAGTTAATTTCCTGAATCTCAACAGCATAAGTTGGGCATGATGGTTCCCCACTATACACTGGCTGAGCCTATCTGTTGTTCGGATTTGGCTACATAGGCATTTGGGGTTGCTTTGGTGGAGCAAGAGGTAACGGTTGTGGTTGGGCATGTGGTGGAGGCAAAAGAGCGGGAAGAGAGTTGTATTGGGGCCTCCACCCCTGATGAGGTGCATTCCACTGAGGTTATGGCTAAGCATAGGGTTGAAATGAATGGGTGGTTGGTTGGGCATGATATTGAGATGTGAAGGACCAAGGAGGAGGCATGGACTAGGAAGGATGAGTAGGAGGGCCCCAAGAAGGTATGGAAGTGACTTGGTTGGGGTTGTAGTATGCCTGAGATGTCCCTTGCATCTCCTACTGGTATGGTCTAGGTCCATGCAGACTCCTTTGGTTTATGTAATAGATTTGTTCATTGACCCCCTCAGCCCCTTGATATATAGCTTTAAGTTCGGGTAAGGAAGGGCACTTATCTGTAGAATGATTTTCTTCACAAACTGAACAAACCTTTATAGAGTTCAATGGGCATTCGTTCCTAGGATGTCTCCTGGTGCATCTAGGGAAAAAAAATGGTCAAAGCCCTCTCTGCTTCGTCTTGTTTCCTTTTGATATGCAAGGTATCCATTTGCATGGCAAGAGTCTACAACATCTCACTCTTGAAGTCTTCCAGCATGTTTCCAATTTCTCCTTTGATGGATGAGTTAGAGGAAGAGGCACTGGCTATGGGTTGACTCCCCCTACCTTTCTTTCTGGCTGCTCTAGAATGGTTTCTAAAAATAGTTTTTATGTCCTCATAGGATAGTTGGTAGATGTCTCCCCCGACCAATAGATGGAGGCTGTCTAAAAGATCTTCCCAAATTCCCCTGAGCAGGACTAGCTTTAGAGACTCAGAGTCAAGTGTACATCTGGCCCTTTTGTAATTGAGCTGGAACCTCTCCTCATAGTCTTCTAGGGACTCATCACTTCCTATAGTCATT
>APFE030851659.1:0-10007 GCA_000404065.3 Pinus taeda
AATAAATATGATGTTACGCTATTGTAGTGTTAGATTATAAAATAATATGTAAAAGTACAAAGTAATAAAAATAATAAGTTCTATTAAATTTACTATATTGTAAACAATTTATTTAAAAAAATTATTCATAATACTCATATTACTTTAAAATAATAATAATAATAATTCAATTTATGTTCTCAAAACTTCATCTTAAAATTTTATTATTTTAAATATATATAATATAGATAATATTATTAAACTTAATACAATTTGCTTCTATAAATATATAATAAATGAAAAATTAAAATATAATTATTCAAATTCATACTATACTTAAAAAAATATTTAACATTATAAATATTAAATTCACTCTAATTCAATTTAACCCAAACAATATATCTCAATTTTCGTATTGGTAGCCATGGTTCTTTTTTTCCGTTGTTTTTTGGGTTCCTTTCGTGTTGTTACTTGCTTTTAACAAAATAACATTAAAGATTATATATTTTTTTAAATCTTTGCAAAGTATATTACGTTTAATATGTTTGTAATTTTAGTATTTTCACAAAATAATAACTATATTAATTTAGAATTTCAGTTTTTGCTAATTACATGTTAACTTTTAATATTGGTTAATTAATTTTATTAAATAATATTTTACATAATTCTTTCATTTATCTTTCTTTTTTTCTCATCTATATTTAATTTCATAGTTTTACTAGTGTCTACATGTGAGAAACTTCATGCAGCTTATTTTTTTGTTTCCTTGATATAAGATGATATGGTTGTTGTGTGAAAACCACATGGATTCCACTCATTCATGATGAATAAATGATCTAGAGGGGTTCTATTATTTCTTTGGAATATTTACAAGTTGAATATTAATGAGGCTAAATTGGGTTTTAATTGATCTTAAAAGTTGTATCTTAGTGGGGTCATAACATTCCTTCCAAGCCAAAGAGCCCAAAAAAAAGACTTCAAAACTAATAGACAATTAATTCAAGATTTGGGTGAATTTCTAGGCAATTTAGGGAGTTTTTCCCATGACACTTTCTTTCCTCCTCTAAAATCTCAATGATGAAGGTTCTCGTATGGATTATAAGGACCCTTAATGGAAAAATCAAGCATCACATTCTAAAAAGAAAGATTTCTATAGAAAATCTTGATATCCTTTTAATACAAGAGACCAAATGTGATCACCTCATTCTAAGTCAGCTAGTTAGGTTGCATGCAACCTACTAACGTCACACATTTATGTCTGAGAGTTTAGCTCAAATATTTTTCATCTTTTTAAATAATTTCTTAATTAGGAACCGACTACTTGGTCTAATGGAGATGATAAACACCCTCGAGAATGTGCTATGTATAAAGGGATGAAATCGAGTTTCAATTTATGCCTACCATTCTTCCTTTCTGCAGGTAATTCTATTAAGCTAATAAAATCTTGCTACTAAAACCTTATTTCCCATATCTTATTGTGGTTCCATACCAAAATCATGCATGACCATACCAGTTGTATACCATGACCCCATGCATGACAATAATAACCTTGATAGCATAAAATTTTACCCAAAGAGAGAGCAACCCACTCTAATACCACCTTGTAATCGCCTCCAACATTTATCAACTTTCACCAGTTTTCCCAGGGTAACTATGAGTCGAGGGTCACTATGATGGGACTCAACCTCCTATATGATCTTAAGAAAATGGATTCGACAACTTAAGACCTTATTGACTTCCCTCATGTATTACAGGACCTCTAGGAGCTACCCAACCCTTCTAGGTGTCTAATGCCTAAGCTAAATCTCTTTTTCATTGACCTATTCTCTCAGTTGCTCCCATTACAAGACCTCTAAGAAATTTTAAACATTCAGTTGCTACCATATTTCTTTTCCTTGTGAGTATGAACTTTTCCAATCAGTTTTATGCCACTGACCTTGAACTCTAAGCCATGTTTTCAGGGCTAGGACTAAAGCCTCTACCCAGAACTCAATAAAAACTTCCAAGAATGATGAATAACATAGTAAAATATATTATAGACAAAAAAAATGAAGAAGAACTTCACCAAACCCCTCCCAACAAGGACAAATATTTTAAAACACATGGTAAACATGCAAACTACACATCATGAATGCATATTTGAACATAGGGATTTGAAACTTATCTGGAAGGAAAAATTCCTTTTCACAACTTTTGTGTAACACCAATTAGGTCATGCATTCATTAAGAAGACATTCATTAATTAAAATGTGATAAAAGCCATACTTAGATCTGGCATATAACCATGTTTATAACCAACATATTATCAAGTAGATAACAAGGATAGAACAACTATTAAAGCCACATAATAACAATTATAATTACCCATCCATGACAAGAGAAACTTAGCTCTTATTAACCATATGCAAAATCCAACCAAGTCAGGGACTTCCATATACCACCTAACTTTAGATTGGGTTGAACCAAATATTTCTTTCATCCAATCACCCCCACGCCATATTGCAAGATTGAATGTGGAATCTCATGGGATAAACCAATCCACAAATAAACAAGAGAATCCATAGGGTAAACCACCTCCACCCTCACCATACGACAATCTCACTTGAGCTAGTCCCTAGATCACAAAACCAAACTGAGCTTGGATGCCTCAAAATTCCTTCACCATCCCTTGAGGAATTTTCCTGTCTCCAGCCACCTATTTAGGGCTTCCTAGAGAAAACCATTTCCACCCCCAACCCTTGGGTTTTTCCTCACACCACCTCATGTAGAACCAAAACCTTTCATCAATCTATAGCTCAACCTAGAAAGAATCCCCTCACACCACGTTTACGCAAAAATAGGAAGGAAAGGCTAAAACCACAGTCGAAACCCGACAAAACCCATGCAAACAATAACAAATTAATTGAATACAGACATGCACATACCATGCATGCCAAAACCAACTAGGAAATCATATATGCTAAATGTTACTTTAAGTATTCTCATTAAAGTTGTTTGATGAAACCTTTCCTTTATTGATTCTTGTGTTCCTTTGCTTTCCTTGTCCTTCCTTTTCTTGTTTTCTTTCCTTGTCCTCTTCGTTCTCCTCTCCTCTTTAAGACTAATTGCAAAAAAATAGAAAATGGCCCCAAAATGATGCTCTGATGTGTTTTTATTATTGATGTGCCTAATTTATTCATTTTCATTAATTTTCCTTGAGTTTCCTCCTCACATGCAACTTGTGACCTTTCACCTCCATTTTATTGCATTTTCCTTTCTTTTCATAAACAAAATACCAATAATGGATTTTTACCTTTTCAAAGCCTTCGTCATTGCCTTTGCTAATTTCTCCTTAGCCATACAATTCAATGATGTTTGTGAAAACAATATGTATGTAAAAGCTTAGCAACATACAAACTTAATAGGGAGTGACAGAAGACAGAGCAAAAAGGAAATTGCGCAGAACTAGCATTTGGAGTAGAATACTGGAGTTGGGTACCATGGAGGCGTGAGAAGGGGGGAGTTCTACTCCCTCCTACAGTCATGTAGACTCTAATCATTTCAAGAAGCCCATGGAAGTGGAAATCGGGTATACAGAAAGAGGAAAAAGTTAAACAATAGAGAAGAAAGGATGGCAGAAATGCAGGAGGAAGTCAAAAGGGAGAAATGTAAAGAAGTAGATAGTAAGAAAGTTGACCCTAGAATTCAAACAAGACAATATAAACCCAAAGCTTCCATCACACCCCAAGTGGTGTTAAGTGACCTAGCCCTACAAGCGCATAGGGAGCACATGTCGAGTTATGCAGTGATTTGCAAATTCATGGGGTTATGGCCTACAGAGAAGACCCTACACACATGGATAAAGAACCATTGGAAACCTAAGGGAGATATAGATCTACACCTTGGATCCAAGGGTTTCCTAAGAGTTGTGTTTACAAACCTCAAGGATAAGGATAGGATATTTGAAGGAGGACCCTACTTTTATGCGACTGCAGGTCTCTATATGAGACCTTGGGTGATGAACTTCGTCCTGGAGCGAGAAACATTTACTTTGGTGCCAGTATAGATAAGACTTTATTCCCTACCTCTATATTATTGGCTGTTGAAATCACTAAAAGCCATAGGTGATAAACTATGGAATTTTAAAAAAATATTAGAGGCCACAGTGCATAGGAAATATACCTCCTTCACCAGAATATGCATGGAAATGGACCTTTCTGGGGCCTTACTGGATGAAAAAATTCGAGAAGTTTTTGATGAAGATCGAGCGGAGGCGGTGGATTACGAGCACATACCCTTTAGATGCTCCAAATGCCATGAACATGAGCACCTCTTCAGAGACTGACCTTTAAATAAAATGGAGAGAAGTTTCAAAGCAACCTCAGGTAAAGAGACTGAAAGCTTTAACAAAGTTGGAGGCAAAGGAAAATGAGGAAGAAAGAACCCAAAAAAAATCTATGAGGAAAAACAACCTAGTCATAATAAGTTCAAGATATTAGAAGAAGAAGAAGGGGAGGATAAAATGAAACAAGTTTTGAAGGACAATCTAGCAAAGAAGGAAAAGGAGAACAACATGGAGGATAGACCTGACAAATGTCAACAAAAGGAGGATCATCCCAGCATGATGGAACTTGATAGGGACTAAGAAATGACCTCAAGCGAAGTGGGAACAAAGGAACATGAGCTATAGTATGTACTAGAAAGGGAACATCTTGATTTAGAAAAGTTCCTTTAAGAAGGAACTACCAAAGGAGTGGACTCACTACCTTAAGAGGAATTTAACAGAGTGCAATAGCTCTTCCTCTGGAGAACTCAAGCGAAGTGTTATGGGGTAAAAAGAAACCATGATAGTCAGGATAACGAAGGAATCAAAACTATCGAGGCAATAGAAGGAGAAGCTTCCAAGAACCCAAGAAGAAAAGGACAAAATGAGTTGCTGAATGAATGTGGAAAACTCATGATAAACTCAAGTAAGATGAAAGACCTAACTAGTTACTCATTTACAAATCTTTATTAATAAATATTACAACATGGAATATTAGAGGTCTAGGAAGTAAAAGGAAACAATGAAATCTCAGCAATAGAATGAAGGAAGAAAAACCAGATTTGGTTTTTATCCAGGAAACAAAATGTTCTGTAGACAAAATAAGAGAGATACATAGAAAGTGGCTTATTATGTATAAATATCTAGAAGTTAAATCAGAAAACATAGCAAGGGAAATTCTTACAATGTGGAACCTCAAAAACTTGGCATCATAGATGTTGAACCATCCATTAACTACTCTTTTGTGGTCATCCAACCTTTGGTGGACAAGGAAGTTTATTTGATCACGAATTTCTATGGTCCACAAAAGCTTGAATATAAATTTAAGCTCCTAAGCTCCCTGGGGGATATAAGAGAAAGACATATGGGCATCCCATGGATTTTGGGAGGGGATTTTAATATGATCAAATCTCTTTTCGAAAAAAAGGAGGGACTAGATCTCTAGGCAGAGCTTCCATAGCTTTTTAGAACTTCATTACCAATATGAGGCTAGTAGATACAGAAACCTCCAATGGCCTCTTCACCTGGAACAAGAAAAGGGGAGGGGCTACTTGAGTGGCCTTTAAAATTGATAAATTCGTTATCTTTGAGGACCTTATTCTCTCAGGCCTTGACTTGTCAACCATGATTCTCCCTTTTGGAGGCTCGGATCAGTACCCATACAGTTATAAGCATCCTTTATAGGAACGCCAAGATATAGACCTTCCAGATTTGAAAATATTTGGCTTACCCACCCGAACTTCTACAACAATATTGAAAAATGGTGGGCTAAATATTTGAATGTTTAAGGCACTAAAACGTTCCTTCTGCAACGTAGGCTAAAACACATAAAACTCGAGCTTAAATATTGGAACAAGAATGAGTTTGGAAATATCCTCGAAGCAATAAAAATAGTTGAAGGAAAGCTTCAGGATATTAACCTGGAGCTCATCACTAAGAGATTCACTGAGGAGGGTAACAAGCAAGTTGATTCGCTTCATCAAGAATGGGAAGGCTTATGTAAGCAAGAGGAAATCTTCTGGAAACATAAATCTAGAGTTCAATGGTTAAAGGAAGGAGACAGGAATACAAGATTTTTTCACAAATCCACTATGGATCATCGATCTCATAACAGGATTCTAAAACTGAAAGATACGCATGGAAATCAACTCAATACCCACAAAGAAATAGAATCTGCTCTCGTTCAACATTTCCAAGGCATAGCAGAGGAGCCCCTCATGGAGTTGGTTACCTAACTGTCCTAATCCACATGACCACGATCACAAAAACCTACATCTGAGGAGCCTTGTCTTTCAACCCAACCTAGATAACTAGAATGTCTGATTCAAGGTGTTTTAATTGCAAGCTTTATTGTTAGTCTGAAAGAAAAAAAATGTAGCACATCAATGGATTGTGGCTGAAGAGCCTACTGTAAAAAGCTGCTTTGGATGTAGCAGCTATGCATAGAGCGAAAATACATCAAAGATCAGATAAAAGTTAATAATTTTAGTAGTCATTAAATGCTGTAAATATATGAGTTCTGATAATAGATCCACCTGTATAGAATGCAATTTATTGGATTCAGTGCGGTATTGGCTGTGCAGTTGTATCGTAATTAATCCGTGAGAGGGAAATACAGCTATAAACTGAAGTCTCTTCTAATGGATGAATGATTTCTTGGACCAAATGGGTTCAATATTTATGTGCATGGACTTTTTAAATGCGTTAAAAGCTCCTCTGTTGAGCTGCGTTAAAATCTCTATTATATTTCTTAATATTCTATTTTTAAACAATTTGCCCTGTAAGATGACCCTAAGCATATATTGATGTATTGGATAAGTATAAGTATATATTAATGTATTTTTAATAAATAATTAAAGAATGAGATTATGTAGGCTTTTAATATTTGTAATAAGAAATTGTGAATGTTTTTATCAATATAATTACTTAATTTAATAATCTATGTAATGTACCAAAGTCCTTGTTGTAGTTTTGACACTCAAGGATGATGTTTTCTGGGTGACAATGATCGATGTTGATTATTCATCTTTTTCTGTTTGAACTATTGAAAAGTGATACAAACAGTCTAAACAAACACCCATACCACTGCCCAAACATGTTGTCATTCATGTATATCAAACGCAGTGTAAGATTTGAAATGTTGACCTTTTATTTTCAAATGATACAAACTGTCTAAACAAACACCCATACCACTTCCCAATTAACATGTTGTCATTCATGTATATCAAACGCAATGTCAGATTTGAAATGCTGACCTTTTATTTATTTATATAGATATGGAGGAGGGTGCTCCGAATAAGGCCGCCGCAACTTTGAAATGCTGACCTTTTATTTATTTATATAGATATGGAGGAGGCTGCTCCGAATAAGGCCGCCGCAACTTGCTGAGTTCCTGGATTCTGGCTGCTCAGTGCAACGATGGCCACTGCATTGAAATACCTAGAATGTGAATCTACAAACACCAAGTTTTGTTACTACATATACAGTCTATCACAACCACGCTATTTCTGTGAGACATCCAAACGCTACTGGACCAAAAGAGGCACTTTGAGGAATGTTCTTGTTGGTGAAAGTTACAGAAAAAACAAGACAATCAAGAGATAATTTTTTAGTGCTCGTGACAATGAATTGACATCCACGACTACTCATCGGAAAATCACAATAATAATAACATCACACATCCTGTCTACAGTGGCCAATTGTTCAAGCCCCGGGCACCCTTATTTGACCAAATCCAGGCCGCTTGCTTTCATACGCTCTGGGCAGATTTGGTGGTTGTGGCAATTCACCACAGTAGTATAAGACACAGTAGTGTAACCCATGACCGATTAATACTCACCCAATAATTCCTTGGACAAATCGTCAAGCAGAAGCTTCAAATTCATTCTAGCCACAAGCACAACTGCAAATACAGAGTAATTTTCGTCATGTACAGAGAAAACATTAAACTCCAGAAGAGAATGGTGTGAAACCAGAGCTCTCTCACTTTCACTACATATGAGAGATGATTTACCTCTTTCTGTTTACAGGCCACGCAGACTGATTTGACCACAACCGCTGGAGCTACCCAGTCCTCGAATCTATACAACACAGAAGAATGGGCAACGAACCAAGAGACAGGTGCAGTAATAGCGCCTACACTGCCACCATTGGAAATGAAAGAGTTGAGAAAATTCCGAATCAGGGGAACAAGAAGATAGCCATCCTTGGGAAAACCATAGCTATGAAAGCATTTATGATGGGAAACTCCACAACGCATAAGAAAGCCAGGGGTAGCGTCCCTTCTCGCCTTTTTACGGTTTACGGTTTATCAAGATACAGAGTGGCATGAGTCGTATGAACTTCTAGCTGAGTGTTTCCTGTAACCAACCTCTAGCGCAACAATTACCCTAGCCTATAATCCCTTCTCACCTTTTTACCGTCTCTCAAAATACAGAGTGGCATCTCTCCAAATTCAGAGTGGCATGAGTCTTTATTGTAGAGAACTTACAGTTGAGTCTTTCCTCTAACCAACCTCCAACACAGTAGTTATTGCCGCCTATAATGATCCAATGAATGAAAATTCTGTAATTGTCTAACGCATCATACCAACGATTCAGGATAGTACACAGTGGCATGTAAGAAAGTTATTCCCAGAGGGAAACGCCTTACAACGTAATTATATTCAATGTGAGCTAATTTAAGGCAAGTAGTATTACCTTAAATGTGATTCAATTTAAGCCTAGGATATGGTTATTAGTAGATAATCGTTTTATTTTTCTTGTGTTCTCATTAATTTTATTGCAATGTTACTTGTTTTTTAAAGCAAAGAACATTTTAAATTTTATGGACCAATAAGTTTTTGCAATTGAAAGCTTATATTTATTTTAATTTTTATTTAGCATATAATTTTCAATATTTTATATTTATAGTATGGATATGGTAATTTTGGATCTACATAGTTGTGAGATGAATGAAATCTTTTGAGATATAAAAAATCTAAAATATTATAAATTATTTATAAGTGGAGAGTTGTAATTCTATGTGATTAATAGATCCATCTTTAAACAAGTATGGTAAACCATGTGGGGGGCAAGAGTATGCCATCTCTTTCATTTTGAGCAACAAAATAATAAAAATATTTTATTTGTTAACTATTTCTCATTTATTTTATATAAAATATATCTTTACAAATATCTTATTCCAAAACTATCTAATTTCAGATTTACTACATATTGCAAATTTGATCTCATAAGTTACTAGATGTTTAACCTACACGTTAATCATGGTTGCTGGGGCCTTAAAGACACTCCGTCTTTCAACTTGGCATTGCTTCTAAAAACAATATTGGCCAGCAATTAGCAATGATGGCCTCTGGAATCAAATCATCATGGATAACTATCTATAGAACATGGATCTCATTAGCCGGCTACATGTTGGTGCTTGAAACCCTTCTTATCTTTGATTATCATGGCGCAGTCTCCTTGATACTAAGAATTGGTTGTTTGGAATCTCAGGTCGGACGTTGGCTCGAGATCTATCATGGAGATAGGCCTAGAATCGCTCTAACGCATGACTGGTCTGCATTTATTAAGTCTTCTTATCATTAGATTTATGCACAATCACTCAAGCGGTGTTATTTTTCTTATCTTAAAGGTGTGTCGATTTGAATATTTGTTCTATGTGACCCACATGGATTGCAATTTGCGCCCACTACAGTAGCACTAATGATAGGGGCAACGGACAGTCGTACATTTCAGGCCCATCGACCGTTCATCCAACAAGTAAAGTCCAGTGGACTATAACATTTCAGTGAATGAATAATTCTATGTGAACGTAACTGTTCATGGTACATAGTTTCAACTAGAACTATTTAATACGTTGAAAACAAAACCGCGACACCCGAACGGAAAGTAAAATACGAAACTGCACGACAGTTTTATTATAGTGACTGGTGAGAATAGCACAACATCAGATTCTCTTGCTCCGAGAATCATGTGAGACGCTTTATTGACACATAAGCATA
>APFE030851662.1:0-10932 GCA_000404065.3 Pinus taeda
CAGGTAATATTTGGGAATTGAATTTTTCCATATTTTTATTATCTTTTACTGATAAATTTCCAAACCATACCACTGCAGTTGACTTATTTCTTCGAGTAAATCTGCAGATCTAATATTAAAATAAGATAAACTAAAAGTCACAAAACCATAGCTTATTCCATTTTTTTTTTTTTTCCTCTCCATACGCAATTCACCTACATTTGTAATGGAATTCCCTGGATGAATTAGTGAATAAATGAAGTAAAAAATGTGTAGTATGAGGTAATGATACAATGGTAAGAGCTTGAACAACATGATGTCAAATGCACAATGCAAATCCGTTATGGGACTTTGAATGCTTTTCATTATTTTGGTCATCAACATTTATTACTAAACCTGTGTTAAAAGGGCCATGCAGAGATGAAACACATTAAGGAAAGAGAGATTTACTCATGATGGTATATTTGTGTATTCGTTTATCTATAATCTAACAATTTCCTTACTATTACAAATAGGGATGTTATGCTCGGGCATTTACTTTTAGCTATGACTAAATTTATCCCAATGAGAGATTGAGCTTTGTTTAATTAACTTTTGTACTGGGTATTAAAAAAAATTATGATAAGAGTTTTGTGGGACAAAATCATACAATTTTTTTGCGCTAAATTCTAAATTTGATAAACTAAACATAAAAGGGTCAGAGAGTATTCTAAAAATTCAAATTTGAAAAGGCTATATCAGCAAAAGTTAGATAATTTCAATTGAAAAAAATGGGAATAGCTTTTAAAATGTTATTTTCAAAAATGTTGTTTATAAAGTAACCGCTTACGTTTAATATTTTTAAATGTTAATTAGAAATATTGATAATAAAACCTTATTATGATGAAATTAAAAAAAAAACACACAGAAACTTCAATTTAGAAATACCTATCCATTTTTTCTACCCAATGATAATATAACATAGATATAGTAATAAATAATTATTTCTCATCAAATACAATATATTATTTATTTTTCCCGCGCTCAAAAAAAAAAATTGGGGCAGGCAATTACCAAGATGCCATAGATCATCAATGAAAAAAACCATCTTGATACCATACCTCTTAGAAATATAATAGTTAGGGTAAACAGAAGAGGCAAGATTCCAAACAATCAAGTTAGTGCTACAACCCACTCCCCAATATTATAGGTTTTGATATTGCTGCGAAGCACAAATTTATTAACTATGAGTGATGACAACGAGAAAAGAGGGTTAAAAAAACTGCAATTCACAATGAGGACACTAATTTCCTGAAAATTACCCCCTATTTTCTTCGACAGATCCCACACATAACTAAATATGAAAATCTCTGCTTCACATCAAGAAACCTCATGCGTTAACATGGGGGCGAGTAGCGCAAAGCAGGAGGGACAACCACATATTCGGTCATGGTGGCTCTTTCAAGAAACTTTTACTAAAACTCCATGCTCTTTCCCATGAATTTATGTGAAATCATGGCGTGTTCTATGAAATTGTGAAATGATACTCTGTGCTGGCCCTCAGTTTTGGTTTATTTTTGCTTAGGGAAACCTACTTAATCCTTATATTTTCCATCCATTTTCCATCACATCCATCTCATTTTGATGTATTTTATGCATATTTAGGTGTTTAATTTTAATTTTGCAAGTTCTAGAAGTTTTAATGAAAATTGAGTTTCAAGTGCAATTTTGGACTGAATCAGAAATTCTCGTAATAGCTATGTGGTTGACACGTTTGCAGGACACTTGGGCTCGAGTTTGATGCATGGATAGACAGCTTGGGAACTAAAACTGAGCTAACTCCACTTGGCTCGGTCAAAACAAGCTTTATTAGGCCCAGTCAAGGCTGGTAAAACATGACTAGTCATCAGAAAATCCTTAGGAAATAGGGCAGTTTTGAGATTTTATGGGATTGACCATATTTCTTGGAATGAATTGGATGAGTTCGATTTAGATAGGTGGATATGAATAGATATGATTGTTATAAAGATTATAGATCAGTTTGTTTCATAAAACCTCTATTTAAAGCCAAGACTTTGATGGCTTTTGTAATGGAATTTGTATGTAACTTTTGTATAATTTGAGTTGGAAGCTAATTTGAAGAACTTGTTTCATTCCGATTTGTTGTTCATGCTTGGTTGATTTACTGAAGTTGTTGTAGCTAAGATTTCTTCAAGTGTGCAAGGCAAGGGTGGAGGGCCCCCACACCAAGCTAAGTACACTTCTTGGTTCAATTTTCATAGTTTTCATAGACTAATTTTTGTTTCAAATGTATTTAGATGTGTGATGATTGTTGAATGAATATTGGTTTAATTCCAATATACATATGAAGGGACACAAAGGAATTTAAGTAAAATTCCCCTTCTATTTGATCTTGAACTAAAACTGAATTTCATTTTCAATTTCTCATTTGAAGTTATTTCTGCATCTCTAGTTTGAAGAAATGGTGATTGTGATATAGTAGGATTGTGAAGAAGGACAATCTGGACCTCCTTAGTTAGGAGCCTCTTCTTTTACATCTTCTGCATCATAAGCCACTGTTAATTAGTGCTCTTAGATTTATCTTCATGAAAGTAGTATTGTAGGGAAGGACAGCCTGGTTCTCCTAAGTTAGGACCCTCTTCCCTCATATATTACATAAATGAAGTAGAAATTGTTAAAATAGGTTTATATTTGTAATATGTACTTCCTTAATTCTTCAAATTTTATCTTCTAAACTTGATTATATCTCATGTCCATATACAGTGGATTTGCCTCCAAGTTTTACAAACCCGGATTAATAATTAAATACTTGTGTTAATTTAGTCAATAAATTAGCCCAACACTCTCCATTCCCGAGGGGCCTGTAATAGGAAACCTCCATTATATAGATCTGTTTTAGCGCACAAAAATAATAAATCAGGGAAAAATCCATACCATTTCACCCACAACAACTACCATCCCATGTACTGTAGATGCAAGTGCAATAGTCACAAGAAATTGCGGCCACGATACACTGGTAAACAAATAGGAGTATCCCATATTTATGCTATTAAAGTCCCCAATATTTGCAAAATAAAAAAGTAGCTTATGAAAAAAATTCACGGTTTATCCAAATTTGTATCCATATCTGAACTCCTCCTCTTCACTACTACGGTGAGTTATTTCTTGGAAATTCATTCACACTTTGTTCATCACTACTGCGACTGAAATCTTCGCAGTTGTGAGTGAATTTTGCACAGCATTTACAGTCACTCAAAGAACATTTAAATCTGAGCGACTCTAATGAGTTAGTTAGTTAAGGTTGTGTATATGAAGGAGTTCCATAACCATTCACATGCGGTGTATCGGATGGTGGAAGACATTTGAATCCCATCAGATAAGCATAAGGAAGGCAACTAAGATGGAAGGGGGAGTTCTTAACTACTGTAATTGGACAACAAACCATTGTTAAGTTGTCTAATAATGGATCTAAAGGTGAACAATAGTTTAGAGTGGCGGCTAGGAGAGTTCTTCCCAGAAGGAAACACCTTACAGTGTAATTATCATTTTTTCTTATTTTTAATATTATCTTTACTTTTTTAAATTAAAATTATTGCTATAAGAGGAATATTGAGCATATCTATAAGAGGAATACTAAGCATATATGAGTTTTTGGAGGTGAATACCTTCCAATAAAGCTCCAAAATTAATTCAAAATATAATCCTTGATTACAAAATATTTCTTCAGATCCATTATGACTAGTAGGCCCACTTGCAAAATATAATTCCTACTTGTCTTATTTGTGATGGTTTCTATGTATAGGAGTATGTTACTAGTGTTTAGGAGTTTGTTGAGGTCTAGTTGGTTGAGAGATTCTCTCCAACTAGTTAGCTTCCCAGATTGGTGTATGGTTGAGATATTAACCCAACCAAGAGATTGTAGGAGACACTCTACATGACTCAAGTTAGACCCTCAACTCGAATTAACTGAGCCAACTAAGTCAAATGAACTTAGTTAACTAATACAAGTTGTCATGTGACGTGGAATTACAATTTTATACCTAATTTAATTTAAGGAAAAATTAAATTATGATTTTCTTGTTGCATTTTCAATAGTTTTTTGATCGATCGGTTAAACATGGGGTCTGTAGATATTTGTCATTTATGGAAAATTGATATCCCTTACGATGATTCTTCTCCTTTAGATCAAGAGTGTTCAACAAATGAGCAGAGATAAGTAGAGAGGAGTAGAGATGATATATGATATGATATATCGATGATAATGACGATATATTTGAGATGAGACTTATGTAGTCATACACTCCTCCCTAACTGGGAGGGACTGTTGAAATTTTGTATCTTAAGAAGAAATTCCCTCCATTGGGAATCCCTTCTTACCCTAAGGAGACCCTACTATCCCTTGGAAGAATTTAGTTTGCACATAGAAAAATATAACTTTTCATGTGGAACCATGACTACACAAAAGGTACAAGTCAACCTAGAAGAGGAAATTCGTCCTCCATAACAACATATAAATACACCTAAGGTCACATCATTTGGAGGCATCACATCACATCTACTCTTCATCTAATTGCATCATACAAGTATGAAATTGCAGGGTTGAGTTCACATGTGCGAGGGAGAGAGTGAGAATCAGTTGGTCAATGTTGACTCTTGTTTTTGGGATTGTTTGACCGATGTTGAATTGGATGGATTTGACCGATTTATTTATCTGTTTGGAAGGTTAAGTTGACTAGGACATTGACTGAACTTTTCTGTGCACTTTGACCAGTGTTGACTATAGTTTCTGAACTAGGGTATATGCAGGTTAAACTTTGACTTTGGCCAAATTTTGAGGGCATATTTTTGGTACTCTTTTGACTGATTTTGACCAAGAAAGGAAGGTCACATTCTTCGACATGTTGACCGAACCTTGCTGGATCACTTTGAATGTTGACTAGTTGGGTAGCGTTGATCATTATTAACTTTGACAAAATATTGTAGATTTGATGTTTGACCAGATTTTACTTTTTTGATCATATTTGACTAGATAATGGTTGGTTGATTTGGTTGTTCAAGGATTTGACCTTTGACTTATTGTTGATGTTCTTGGACTATGTATCTCTCTAATGAACATTTGATGAAAATCTAATAGAATAAGAATTTGGAAAGGGTTTTCCCCTTGTAAGGTTTTTCCCTAGTTTTTGACCAAATCTATATGTCTCTATTGTTCTTGGTTGTCCTTTATTTTGTATTTGATTTACTATTCTATCTACAATTACTTACAGTGCCATCTACAATTACTCTTGGTTTCTCTTCTTAGAATTTTAATATTACTTACCTTATTTCTAAAATTAGAAATCATCAATAATCTCAACATTTATAATATTATTATACCCAAACCTAATATAACCATTTTTAATCCATTATATTAAATTACTAAATACATACATTTAAAAACTCCCCCAACAACTTTGGTATACAAATGAGATTAATGGGAAGTAAAATCTTCCAATAATAAATTACGGACCAATATAATAGTTCGTTTTAAAAAAATATTTAATAATATTCTTAAATATGTTTTTATTTAAATTTAAATATATTAAATGTTAAACAAAAAAATTAAGGAGGATAAAGAATACGAGTTTTAATTGAGTTTAAGTGTTTTACGTGGGAACCGTTATTTTTTAGTATTTTTGTGATATTTTTTTTTTTAATTTCATTAAAATTTGATAATAATTTTTTGGAATCATAAATTTAAATTATTATGTGGTATATAATCCAAATTTTACCTATTTAAAAAAAAAAAACTAAATTTTAACTAAAACACAGCCAAACATAAAAAATTAAACAATATCAGACACCAAAACATAAAAAATGTTAAACAATATCGTTGCATAAAAATTCAGAGTTAAAATTTGAAAGTACTAAATTCAATACTCTAGAAAGAACTATATTCAACGGCATCTTGCTCAACTAATTATTAATCGTTTCGATTTGGTCATACTTTTACATAGAATAAGTTATCAATCACTTCATGCGTGTACTGGTAAGGTTGTTAAACTATTACGTCCGTATTGATTAATTATTAGACAATAGGATGACCTTGGCTTCTTTGAAAACGGCCACATTATAATAACTTATTATAATGTCTCGTGGTACTACTAAACCAATAATTAAATGTTAATATCAATTAAAAAAATAATATCATATTATATTATTTACAGAAAACCACGAAGAACTAATTGAGCATAGTCATTCATGTGGTTACCAACCTTAGCTAAAATCTCAAAGCATGCGTTGTTCGCAAGTTGGAATTATAAATACCAACCCTCTAGCTTCCGAGTCCAAGTTTGAATTATTAATATGATTATTGGAGGTACATACATTGAGATTCCAGATCTTTTCAAAACTAAATTTCACAACCAAATCATAATGATCGAGCGCATTATCTTTGAAAACACACCACCAAATCATTCTCATAAATTTTGATTGACATCATTGCATAGTTACCCAGGTCAACATTATTAATAAAATTAAGTGCAAATTGTCCAACCCTCTTCTAGAGTTAACGGCTTTTTAAGTAAAGTTAATAATATAATTTTATAAATAATTATAATTTAATTAATTTTATAAATAACAATAATTTGTTTTTGTTAATTGGGACTATCTGAAATGGTAGAGTGGAATTGTTGTTATCTTATCTATATAGATTTGGATCTTTATTTATGACATGTTGAGCTATAATGCTTTGATAAATCTTGTTGTATTGACTTCACCCCTTTAAATATGCTTAGTGAACTCTTGAATATGCCTTGTGAACTCTTGAATATAGGTATAGAATTGCCTAGAACCAGCAACCTCATTCTAGCTCTCGAGTTTCTACATAAAATATAAATAAACAAATAAGATTAATTATCAACAATTATAAAAAAATGCACTATTGTCACTACCTTTTAATTAATATTATTTTTAAAACTAATTGGATATTTTGGTTTTTTTAATGAATTAAAGTTTAATTTGAAAAGGATTAATATTATAATTTTTGCCCATGGGGCTTTGGATTGATGGTGAATGGATGCACTGTTAAGGACTTGTGTGATAGGTACTAGCTCAAATCCCCATGGTCTTACTACCAATAATATATAAATAGATTATATTTATAATTTTGAATTACTTAAAAAATGATTCAAATGTTGTCATTGTCCCCTACACAAATCTGGATAGTTCTCAAAATGGATTGATGTCCCAAGAAAGAAAAAAAAAAAAATCATAATCAATCTACTGGAACTTATAAAACTGGGAATATAATAAAATATATGTAGTTGATTTTGATGTTTATATATATATAGAGAGAGAGAGGTTGAGTCTAGGTAATAGGATGGAAGAATGATCTACCAACTATTACACAATTCCTCTAAAAGTGGCTTCCATCCTTAACCTATCCCTATGAGCTTTGAATAAATTGCACTCAAACCAAGTAATCTACACCTCATACTTTGTAAATTTGAATAATTAATCTCACTGGACCATATTTCCGACCATGTTACTTAATGTCCTCCTTTGTATCCTTTGTATCTTTGTATCTTGAGTTCTAAGATCGGGACTATAATAAAATATATGTAGTTGATTTTGATGTTTAATTAGGTAAGTTATATATATAGGTTGAGTCTAGGTAATACGATGGAAGAATGATCTACCAACTATTACACAATTCCTCTAAAAGTGGCTTCCATCCTTAACCTATCCCCATGAGCTTTGAATAAACCACACTCAAACCAAGTAATCTACACCTCATACTTCGTAAATTTGAATAATTAATCTCAGTAGACCATATTTTCAACCATGTTACTAAATGTCCTCCTTTGTATCTTTTATCAAACATTAACTTATATTCAAGCTTCTGTGATCCATAATGAATTAAGCAAAGTCTTTTGGTAGAAACCACATAAGAGACATTTTTGATCTTGACTCATTTTTATAATTTTTGACTTCCCTCGTTCTTTAGAGTTCGAATTTTTTTATTTTTTTAATTTAATTTAATTTTTTTATTTTTTTTTATTTTCTCGACAGACTAGCATTTTAATATAGCAGTTAACTTATTACTTTTGCTTTTAAATATAATACTAATATTACAATTTTAATATACTTTTCAAAAACTAGTAATGATTGGTTTAATAAATTAATTTAAATATTAATGTTTCAAAAACTAGCCATTTAAAATATAGTCCGTTACTATAATATTTTTTTAAAAAATTAATAAACTAATATATTATTTAAAATCTATTTTTCAAAAAACTAGTAATATTTGGTTTTATAAATAAAATATAAATAAATTTCAAAACTAGTCATTACTTAATAATATTTTTTTTAATATTTAAAATATTAATATCACAATTTAAATATTATTGTTCAAATATAGCCATTACTTGAAATTATGTCTCTACATTGCTCTCTATTTAAGCCTTAGCCATGGTCTGCCTCTTCATCTGGTCCTGATGATAAACTACACTTGTTGGTTCGAAATGCGTCGGCCAAAAAATTCTCTTATGTGGTTTTTACCGAAAGACTTCGCTTAATTAACTTATATCTTAAAAATAATATAATGGAACACTCCTAATATTTCGAGGGTTGTATCAATGAAAGTTACCTTGTTTTTAGTCTTAATATACCTTCATTTGTTTATAAAGTTATACCTTTAAACGGTTCATGACAATAGATCTTATTTATTAAATTTTATTGAATTTTTTTTTTTTCTCAAAGATTTTAAATTTGATATTTCTACCATTTATATCTATTTTTTAAATTGTAAAATAATATTTTTCTTTTCTTACTTTTGGCTAACCCATGGGCGATTTAAATGAATAATCTTTTTGCAAGGTGTTCTAGTATACGCATTCATTGTGAATTCAAAGACTTATGCGCTTACTATTTTTATTATCAATAAATTTTGACAATAAAATTTGAACATTGTAAAATAAAATAAAAGATAACCAAACACATTAATACATAAGGAAATTTTTGTTAAGAAAACCTTAGTTTAGTAAAACTTCCAACATTAAAATGAATTCTCTTATTACTATGGAGGAAGCTACAAAATCAATAAAAATAGTCTCTAAACTAAGAATTTGGTGTCTTAGTAAGCCAACTATTACCTCACACCCAACTGCAATTCATTTAACTTCACCTTTTTCACTCCCTCAATTGTGAAGTACACTATGGAAAACATTTATCTTTGGCTTCCTTTGAACACTACATGGATTACACACCTGCCTAGATTCTACTCACCTCTTCAATTTTGCCACTCTACACTCTTTTAGATCTATTCAAAGTCCTAATGAAATATGGTTAGAAGTGTTGGGTTGTGTTATATTCTTTCCACGACTAGCTACCCTAGTTAACCAGGGGTTAGAGGGGGGCCGGAGCCCCCCCTTCGTTGCACCAATTGTGCAGCAGGGGTGTCACAGGGGGTTTGAGGGGGGCGGTCAACCCCCCTCTATGGGATCTGGGGTAGTGCCCTGGGGAAATTTTTTTTGGACCCTATATTAAGTTGGACAGACCTACCTATGGTTTTGTGCATGGTTTTCGCACATGGTTTTGGGCGTGATGGTTTTTAGTTCATGGTATTGGATGCTTCGGCATGTATAAATATGTATTGTAACAATGAAAGGAAAATAATGAAAAATCAATCTAGTAGTCCCGGTTTTGGGATTCAGGGGAAAATCTCTGTGTATATTTGTTTTATGTGTTGTGCTCTCACCTTTGTTTATTTTTTGTTTTAGAATTCATATGCAGGTAATTTATGTACGGGGTTAAAACCTACATTTGGTATCATAGTTGTTTTGGCTTCAAGGGGACACCTTTATTGCTGAGGGGTTCCGCTTGGGCCTGTGGTAGACCCTGTTTAGTGCTAGATTTGCAGAATCAATTCTGGTGGTGAAAGAATATTGTGAGCAATGGAAAGATAGAGATCGATAAATTTAATGGTCAGAGTTTTGAGTTGTGGAAACTCAAGATGGAGGATCTGTTGGAGGATAAAGATCAATGGATCGCGGTAGATTCGGGTACTAAACCAACGGGAGTGTCCGATGAAGAATGGAAGAAGTTGGATCGGAGCATAATACGATTTTGTGCCTCAGATTCAGTATTGCTAAATGTATCAGGGGAATCTACGGCGAAGGCTTTGTGGGACAAGTTAGGGACTTTGAACCAATCTAAGTCTCTGGGGAATAAACTGTTCCTGCAGAAAAAGTTGTATAACCTGAGGATGAAAGATGGAGACTCGGTGACAAAGCATCCGAATGCATTTAATACTGTGGTAAGTCAGTTATTATCTGTTGATATTAAAATTTCAGATGAAGATAAGTGCAACAGTTTTTTGTGTTCTCTACCAGTTTCATGGGATAGTCTAGTTATTGCAATAGGTAGCAGTGCAACTGCCTTGCAATTTGATGAAATAGTCTCATCCTTGCTGACAGAGGAGATGAGATGGAAAAATATGGAGAGCCAGAATGGCGATGCCTTATTTGTACGAGGACGTCCCAGAACAGAAACAAAAATAAGTCATCGAGCGGGAGATCTAAATGTAGAGGGAGATCTAAATATTAAGGAAAACCTATAAAGGTGTGTTGGAAATGTGGAAAGGAAGGGCAATACAAAAGGGACTATAAATCTAAAGCTCGTGACAAAGGAAATGGATCTGATGATGCTCCTTCTGCAGAGGTGAAAACCACCTCAAATGAAGGTGGGGATGTGTACTTGGCTTCTTTAAGTACACATGTAGATCATGAGGCATGGTTGATTGACTCAGGGCATCCTTTCACTTCACTCCCCATAGAGAGTGGTTCTGTGAGTATGAGAAAATATGATGGTGGTGATGTCTTCTTAGGGGATGACAGGAAGGCTAGAATCATTGGTCGTGGAAAAGTAAAGTTGAAGTTGCAAGGTGGAAGGGTTAGAACACTTCCGGGTGTT
>APFE030851665.1:0-16344 GCA_000404065.3 Pinus taeda
GGATGTATTTGCTTGGTCTTATGAAGAAATGATTGGCATTGACCCATTTATAGTTCAACATGAGATCAAGGCGTATGGAAACGCCAAACCAGTTCCTCAAAGGCTTCGACTGGTTAACCCTAGGAAAGCAGCAGCTATCAAAGCGGAAGTGGAGACGCTGCTAAAGGCGGGTTTCATATACCATGTTCCTCTTACTGATTGGGTTTCTAATCCAGTCCCTGTAGATAAAAAGCAAGGAACAATCTGAGTATGCATCAATTTTAGGGACCTAAACAAGGCTTTTCCCAAAGATAATTACCCCTCGCCATTCATTGATCAGATTATCGACGAGTGTGCGGGTAATGAGATTTTTTCCTTCATGAATGGATTCTATGGTTATAATCAAATTTCTATCCATCCTGAAGATCAACATAAGACAACCTTTATATGTCCCTGGGGTACCTTTGCATATAGAAAGATGCCTTTTGGTCTTAAAAATTCTGGAGCCACCTTTCAGCGGGCCATGTCATATGCTTTCCACGACATCAAGCATGTCATCGAAACATACTTGGATGATCTCGCTGCTCGTTCTCGAAAGAGAAATGATCACCCTAGTCACCTTCGAATGGTTTTTGAGTGGTGTCGTTTTTATAAAATTCGGTTGAATCCCAACAAGTGTGTTTTCGCAGTTACGTCCAGTTGGTTGTTAGGGTTCATTATGTCAAATGAAGGGATTCGGGTTGATCCCTTCAAGGTTGAGGCAATAGTTCGGTTGCCTCCCCCATCCTCAATTCGTCAACTTCAAAGTCTTCAAGGGAAGGCTAATTTCTAAGGTGGTTTATAGCAAACTATGCCAAGATCACTAAAGGGCTCATGCGTTTGCTACAGAAAGGAGTTCCATTTGTATGGGACGACTTTGCGCAATGATCGTTCGATGCTTTGAAAAAGCACTAGTCTCTACCCCGATTTTGGGTCCATAAGATTATGGCAGAGACTTCCTTTTATATCTCGTTGCAACAGAATCAACCATTGGTATGGTTCTAGTTCAGGAGGACGATGCTCTCATCAAGCATGTGATTTATTATTTGAGCCGAGGCTTAATAGGTCCCGAACTTTGCTATTCTCCGGTTGAGAAGTTGGCCTTGGTAGTTGTTCATGTTGTCCAGTGGCTCTGTCATTATATCTTGCTACGCAAAAATTTTGTCTCAACGGTGATCAATCCATTTCAATTTGTCCTCAGTAGGCGAGTGATTGGGGGCAAATATAATAGATGGATAGTCATCTTGCAAGAATTTGATCTCGAGTTCTTGTCTGCAAAGTCTAAGAAATCTATGGTTTTCACTGAGCTAATTTCCGAGCTGCCTTGTGGAGAGGATACTGTTTATGAGGAAATTTTTCCCGATGAACATTTATTCCTCATCTCTTCACTTGACCCTTGGTATGGATATATCATTGTCTATCTCCAGACTTCGAAGTTTCCCTCTACTTTCTCCAAGGATGAACGTCATAAATTACGTCACCTGGCTAAAAATTATGTTATCATTGGTGATACCTTATACCGTTGAGGGGTTGATTCAATCCTTCAGCGTTGTTTAACCTTGGAGGAAGCAGAGTCAGTGCTTAATGATTGCCACAGTGGAGCTTGTGGTGGTCATCTATCGGGGCTTGCTACAGCCCAGCGCATCTTACGTGCTGGCTATTTTTGGCATTCACTTTTTAAAGACTGTGTGGAAGCGGTCAAACGCTGTCACCCTTGTCAGATCTTTACTCGAAAGATGCATGCTCATCCAACTCCTCTTTTTCCCGTTGTCACCGTCGGTCCTTTTACTAAGTGGGGTATTGACTTTACAACTTGTAATCCACCGCAACGAATCACAAGTATATTACTGTGGCTGTAGACTACTTTACGAAGTGGGCAGAGGTCATGCCCACTAATAAAAATGATAGTGACACGATAGCTTTGTTTCTTTTCAATCAGGTTATCTCAAGATTCAGTGTCCCAAGAGATATTGTCACTGATCATGGCAGTCACTTCCAGAATCAACTGATGTTTAAATTGGCTCTTAAATTAGGTTTCTACCAAGAGCATTTGTCTCCTTATTATCCTTAGGCCAATGGACAGGTCGAGGCAGTCAATAAAACTCTTAAGACGATACTCCAATGGACAATCGACAAAAATCGGTCCAATTGGCATGTTATGCTTTATTCGGCTCTTTGGGCATACCGGACCTCTGTAAAGACTGCTACTGGTTTTACGCCTTTTCAGTTGGTTTACAGGATGGAATCTATCTTTCCAATTGAATGTGAAATTCCATCTCTTAAGTTAGCTATAGAGCTCCTTCCACAAACTTCGAGTCTCGAAGAGTGCCTCCTTCACTTGGAACATCTCGATGAGCAGTGTCGAGATGTCGCCACGATGAACGAGGCTCATAAGAAAAGGGTCAAAACACAGTATGATAAATCTGGCCGTCCTTGAGTCTTTTCAGAAGGTGACCTTGTCTTGGTCTATGACCAAGATAAAGACACCTTGGGGGCAGGCAAGTTTAAGCCTATGTGGTATGGTCCTTTCATTATTAAACGAGTTTTAGAAAAAGGGTTGTATGAGTTAATCGATTTTGAGGGAAAGAAGCTGGCGGAGCCTCGAAACGGGCTCTACCTAAAGAAGTACTTTGCTTAAGTAGGAGTTAGGCAATAGCTTCTTTTTATATTATGTATATTTGTACATATATCATCAAGAGTTTTGTGATGTCAACAATTTTTGGTCTGCTGTTGCAGGTGTTGATGGATGACTTGGTCTATTTTGGGTTCGTCGATGGTGCTAGTCGGCACACTCGAAATCTCGCTTCCGCAGCTTGGGTACTCTATTATCCAACTGGTCAATTGATGGTATCAAGAGGCGTATGCATTGGTCCTGCTTCAAATAATATGGCTGAGTATGATGCCGTTATTAATTTACTATCCGAGGCAATCTCTTATGAGATCGACTCATTGGTAGTTTATCTTGATTCTCAATTGATAGTGTCTCAATTAAATAACATTTATCGGGTAAAGGATCCAAGTTTTTATCGCCAGTATTTAAGGGTGAGGTTGTTACAAAGATCATTTGTTTATATTAATTATTTTCACATTCCAATATATCATAATTGATTGGCTGATTCTATCGCTAATCAAGCATTAGACTAGCATATCAATCATTCATCATAATAAAATCAAGCATAAAAATGTCAAAGACTGTATATATATATATATATATATATATATATATATATCTGTGTGTGTGTGTGTGTGTGTGTATATATATATATATATCATCATAAAGCATCTTGAGTGTACATATGTTTTCCAAAAATATACAAAATTGGGACTTAAATGCCCATAATCATGTCCGGCATATCTAATGCCCCGGCTTAGGAGGAGCGGCCAAGTAGGTAACTATCGCATTGACTACACGCCGAAAAGTAAGAACCCAGTCACGTGGCATGCCAACCACATGATGTTGCATATCCTTAGGAAGTTCCTCTATAGTAGCCATCGGTACTCGACAGCTCAATCTCGTCAAGTGTCACTGGACGTTGTGTAGAGTCCGTTCCATCTCAATAGCCACCTCTTCGGCTCCTCGGTCGCGTCGTCTATGCCGCGGGAGTCCATCTAGTTGTACTAACCCAATATCTGGATCATGATCATTATATTAGTCATTTGAATCTCATTAAAAAATATTTTTCAAAATGCATCATTATATTTGAAAAATCCAAAAAAATCATAAAATCAAAAAATCCTTAACAATCTTGCCCCATGCTGCGTTCGGTGGTAATGCTAGGTCAGGATCTCCTCGGAAGTCCAGCCCAGCATAAGGGTAGTCGTCTACGACGATGATCTATTGATCCCACTAGGTGAAGAAGTCATTGTCAAAAGCAGTCCTAGGAACCTCCCCACCCCCCAAACGTTTCATCAGATCAGCCCATCAGCCCATGCGCGGATCGCATGGGGTGCTGATGGAAACCGCTACCTTAGGGCGAAGTGCGGGAATCCTCTCGAAGAATAAAGTGCAAAAGATAGTCCCGTAGCCAAAGTTCTTGGTCTATCCCCTCTTAATAGAAGTGAGTTGGCTCTTCATGCTGGCCAGAAGAGGAGTACACCAGTCAAACATAGTAGTGAGATAATCCACTACCACGCTCATGGTGAGCCGTGATGCCTGATGCAGAGAGGATGATCCATTCACTTGAGCTATGGTGAATAGGATGATCCTCAGTGATAAACTCGCCACATGTGCAATAGAGATATGGCTCCCAACTTTCTTGGGATGTCTTGGGAAGTATATCTGTACGTAGTCCTCTATGGTAAGACTACTTCATGTCCTGCCCCGGGAATGTACTACCTCTCCCCTTCGGGAAAGGCCCATGATAAAATAAATATCCTCCACTTCTACTCTGAGTGGCATTTGATCAATCATGAAGGCTTCCTCCTCGACATCCCAATAGTCAATGAGCATTTCAAGCAGTCGTACATTGGCTTTCATGTTCGACAGTTTGAAGAATTTGAGCAAGTCGCATCCCCGTAAAGCATCCAAGGCTTGAGGATCATTCATAACTTCATTATCCACTGCTGCATGTTCTCTTTCATGCCATGTGATTGGCATCCTGAGAAAAAATTGAGTTTCAACTGTTAATTTTTTATTAAAATTGGTTCACGGCAGATGCACGGTTTATTGTACACACAGTTGCGTATAGAGCCCGCGTGTACGCGGGTTTCATATTATCAACCCGCGTATACGCCGTGGTGAAATTTTGAACAATAGTTCAATGGTGAAACATCAATGAAAAATCCTAAAACTAGTCACAATGAATTGCAAGCTAAGTGTAAGAGTTACCTGGAAGATTTTGAAGAATTTGAACGGTCGAATTTGGCACACAGGAAGTTTTCTCCTTTTGCTCCAAATATTTGCTCTCCAACTCAATTGGTAAAAACGGTGAGTCCAAAATCCCTTTTATAAGTTTTGAAAATGAAAAAAAAAAATTCAAAATTTTATTTTGTTTGGTCTCATGTGACTTTTAACTTGGGAGCTTGGAATGTCGAGAATGGTTTGTTTTTCAGGACATTTTCGACTTTTTCGAGACGGTTCCATGACTGTTGACCCATCATGGCAGGTATCGTTTTTTCACTGGAACATAGGTTAGGGACATCATTTTTCCGTTGCATCATGCATACTAGCCTCCATCTGTCGATACATCTGGCATAGGGTCGATCCCATCATGTTATGGTTCGTAAGCCATCTTCACTCGCTAATTTTTAAAATCATGACACGATGGTAGAGCCATCCTTTACATGGGCATCGTAGTTAGCACCTCACTGACATTTGTTGCCGATGCTGCTCCAATTTGAGTAGGCTCGGGTGTCCTCTATAGTCCTGCCATGACTAATGTGTTGAAGACTCATTCCTCTTAGCTTCTTCGCTTTGTTCTAGCCTTATACCCTAGAGGCTCCTTTGTGTTGAGTTGTACTACTGCATTGCATGTTGACCATTTGCACCTTTTGGCCTAGAGCTGGCTTCACTTGGGCTCGTGTTTAAGCCAAATTTTGACCATGATGAATGCAAAATCGACCTTGCATACCTTTGACTTCTGCAACTTGACACAACTTCACCCGTGGAAGGAACATACCTTTGAGTGTCACTGACCAGTTTTCACCTCCTTGCATTAAGCATAGGAATGTTCCATTCCCAGGAACTAGATCATCTATTTCATCAAAACTCGTTCTTTCCACTATACCATAGCATTCTTTTATTCTTTTTCGAGCTTAACAGAAAAATAAAAAAAAATTAAATATTCCAAAAAGAGTGGGAACGGGACAATATTTCCATTTATTATTGGCAGCTAGAGTCAGTCATGTCGCCCTTGAACAAAGCACTCAAAACAAAGTCTCCTTCGTTTAGGCGGGATTTAGTTTGACTTAGGTACGTCGTAACCTTGTTATTGAGTTAGTTCTCCACCGATTGGTTATCTCTTCCAATCATATGGAGGGTTCGTTTGTGCCTCCTGCATGACAAACTTATACAGAGTCATCATATGCTTCCATATAGTCACATTGAGTCGTGCTTTTGTTCAAGGGAAGTTAGCCTGAGTCAGCCTCTCTGCGGTGTCTCTTGACTCATTTTTTAGCCGGCCATCCCTAGTTGTCAGTGTCATGTCTATTATCACATCAGTTGTATTGGTCCTTTACTCATGCCAGTTTGAGAAGGTCTCCATTGACTTCTTGCTGGCGAGTCTTGTCCTTATCGACGATGACATCTTGCTCTGAGGACAGACCTAGAGCTGCACCCTGGCCCTATTTTCATTATTGATAGGTCACCTTGTGATCAACGTCAATCAGTATCATGGGTCTTTGACTGAGTGGTTTCCCTTGTGTTCGACGTCATCTTACATTATCACACATTGGGATTCATGCAGTACCTTGGTTTCCATTTGAGCCTATTGGTGGATACCTCGTGTGTGTGTCAGCTTTCATTATTGGTTGGTTCAGATGGTTTCTGCCGTGCGCTAGCCACATCTTATGTACACCGGAAATGTACTTCGGTTGGGTTACTACATCTCTTTCATCCGATTCCTTCCACATTATTGGCCTACGGGTTACACTCGCGCTAGATTGATGAAGGATGCCTTAATGCCTTCCTTCTAGCAGATCTTTCCCTATCGACTTCGATGCATTGCTCTGGGGCAAAGATCTAGAGTCCATTTGGCAGTACCTTGGGGTTTGCAGTCATTAGTGGCAGATCCTCCGCTATCAACAGTGGGAAACCATCATTGTCTCCTGATCGATAGATTCTTACAGGTGTTCGACTTCAGCTCATCTCGCACTTGTTGGATTGTACTGGGTACCTTGACGCTCATTATCATTATCGGTGAGTAGTCTCGCGTTTGTTAACGGTATACATCAATGACCGGTAATCACACGATTTCTCACATGGTCAACTTCTGATCATTTATTCCCATGGTGTAGAAATGTACCACAACGGTCGGTGAAGACCTCAGGTTGTATCAGCATTCATTGGTTCACTTGACAGTTGCTCCTGTTGCTGCTAGTTGATACCACTCCACCCTATATGTTGCAGTCAGTGATGGCGACATTTTATATGCTGGCACCTGAGTTTGCAGTGTAGTACCATCCTTTTCCATCATGTTCAGTTGGTACCTTTGGGATCAGTCTTTGATATCAGTGATTCGATGTATTTCTCAAAATCATTGACAGTTTTATATGTGATATTCAGACATGTATTTGTTCGATCATGATCACATGATCCATTATGTATTTCCCAGTCATTTATACTTGTATACTTAGTGGATCCGCTTGTACTTGATATGCGGACATGCTTTGCTTTCTCTGAGCATGGGTATGCTCGTCTCAGACGGTGTTTCTTTCTGATCTCCTTTTGTGGCTTGGTAGGCTGAATTCTGGTGAAGTACTCCTCGATTTTTGGCAGATTTCCTTTCCATGTACTTGCTTAATACATTTCGGCCATCATGTCCCCCTTCTAACATCATATATTAGGGGGCATCTGTTATAGCTCCAAATCTCACTATTATGGTTTGTGATGCTGCACTCATGGCCTAGGGCAACCCCTCCTTCCAAACCTGGTCTCAAATTTAAAAACAATGTTTTATTCCTTGTACGCTGACACGTTAAAAACACGGTTATAAGGGGTAGGCATATACCCAACCCCATAATGTATTAAAAACACAAAAAAAATATAAAACTCCTTATTTTCGGGCGAAGATCGCGGGTTTTACCTGCTGATCACCTGTTAGTGCCCGTGGCCCAACTGTTCCCAACCAACTCCCAACTAGAGAAATACTTTGGGAGAGGTATAAAAAGACCTCAAAGGGAAGGCCTAAGGGAGGAGAGAAGAGAGATAAAGGTTATTATACTGAGATTTTTCCCCTGACCAGGTCTGAAGACCCTTGTGCCTTCTGCACTTCCCCCATTTATACAAGAAACCCTTTTTCCTTGTGTGTTGATGTTCATCCACTAGTTATGGCATCATGGAGTGAGTCTTGGAAGGAGATATGCTAAAGGCTTGAGGCTGGACGGATTTGGAAGGAAGCTTTGCTTGGAGCTTGCGAAAGGTTAATCAGGTGATATTACTCCTTTTGTACATTCTATTTGTCTATAACAAAGCAACACGTCTTGGTTCCTGATATGCTTCTTCTTTGTGTTTATGATGTTCATGTTTGAATTCATATGTGAATGGTTGTTTCAAGTTCATAACTAACTACCTTCTTTATAACATAAAGATGATTTCTTTATAAGTCTTTTTCCATATACTGTTGTATTCTTTGGAATTGGTTGTTTTACAAGACAAAGGAGTGAAAGGGACTTGAAGAAGGGTTTGGACCCTTGAGGAACTTCTCGAACGTAGGACCTGAGGTACGCCCCTCTTACTATATAATTTTCTTTTACTAGCATAATGGCTATGATAATGTGTGTTTCTCTGTTTAGACAACTTTCAGTCTACTAGGGTTTCCACCCAAAAGCCCTAGGGGAGAAAATCTCTCAACAAGTGTTACAGTTGGCCAAAAAAAACAAGGTGGGAGATTGGTATCTGTACCAGAACCACATAGAAATTAGAGTTTATGGATGCCAACTTGCACCTTATAAACTTCCCAAATACCTCCCTATGAGGATATTTGCACTGGAATATTTTAGGCAATCATCAATTCAGATGAAGTCAACTTCCTAGCAGCTAGTAAGAAAACCCAATTTAAACTGAAAAACCAATTGGGCCCCTTCATTTGTAATAACATAGAGGTTGGAAAAGAGGCTGACAAGATGTTGCAACAAATGAAATTTAGGAACAACTTTATATTGTAGTATGGCCCTCATTAGGTCATAAACAAGTTGAGAATCAAGGTCAAATTGGGACCTTTCATCTACCATCCTAGACCTGATATTGAGAGGTTTTCCAACCAATCAGAATGGTTGGAAAATACATTAATTGACATGGATAACACAATAATGGATGTAGAAAATACACTGGTTGATGTTGAAAGAAAAATTGAGAATCTTCTTTCCTGCAGGTTCCAGAACTAGGGGGACCCATGAATAATCCTCTTGTTTTACAGACTACAGCAAATGAGGAGAAAAACCCAAAGAGAAACAGGGAGGAGGGTTCCAGTTCTTCTATGGAAACCAAAAATGAGAATTTTGAGATCAGAAAAAGGCCCAAGCTGAATTATGTGACTGAACAGGAGGAAACCATTGAATCAGTGTGTTATCACTTAAGGTTACAAGTTCATCTATGTACAAAGATCCAAAAGTTCATTAATGTTTTTGAGGCATGTATAAAGGAAAGGATAGTATGTTATTTTTGGATCAAAAGAAAAGATGTGGCAGTCTGAAATGATTGAAGACTGTGATTTTGTGATTTTGCAAGAAACAGCAGTTTCGTAGCGCGCTACGAAACTGCTGTAGGTGACTATTTTTAAGAGAAAATTTGAAAACATTGCTGAGGTCACCAAATTTTGTGGAGAAAGGCTTCGAGGATGGAAAGGGAATCACCATGATTGCTTAAGCCTTCAAAAGTTGACAAGTGTAAACCTCAATGCATAAAGGTAAGATCTGTTGTTTTTACCAAGTTCCATGAAGCTCCTTTATGACCGCAGAATTAGGGTTTTCTGGTAGGCTCACCAGGGTTTTGAGTTCTACACCTGGCAGTATTCGAAAAGCATCTTTATTATTCAGGCAGATGGTGTATGGCATGGTCATTAAAGGTCATTAATACAGCTTAAAGCATATGTTGTTGGAAAAAGAACATGGAGCAAAACAGGGACCGGGAAAACAGAGGATATTTTTGCAACAAATGGTTGAGTCAGCAACACATTCAGGATCCAAGACAGCAAGTACAACGAATGCTCCTCAAGATACATTTCAGCTCCTACATGAAGAACACAGCTGTCAGAAATCAAGAAAGAATCAAGTAAACAAGGAGAAAGAAGCAGAATTGGATTAGAACTAGGACTCTTTGCATTAAAAGCAATACCTCTGTATTTAGTAAATTAGTTTCAATACAGATAAGGTAGTTAATTTTAAGTTTTCGAGCTCCCTTCATGTTTGTTGAGGAGACTCAAGATAGTATAGCTTTATTTCCTATATATAGCAAGAACTTGGATGTATCAAGGGTTGGAGACTTTTATGAAAAAAGACTGAGTTCTCATATTGGTGTATGTACATTTTCTTAATTACAGTAATAGTAAACGACTGTTGTTTCTTCTCAAGATTCTCAATGGATTATATTGTTCAAATGTGATGGTGTTTTATTTTCTTAATGTTCTGGTACAGCCTTGTTATAACATAATCACTCAGAATTCATTTCCAATGCTCTGACTTCCTGTATGTTTGGTAAGCTGTGGTTTTTTGTTAATGTTCTGGTACAGCCTTTGTCACAACACAATCACTCAGAATTCATACCTTATGCTCTGACTTCCTGTGTGTTTGGCAAGCTGTGGTTTTTGTGAAGTAATGTTTGAACAATTAATGCAAAGAGCCTTGACTTCCATGAAATGACTGAAATTTGTTTACTAAGTGTATAAGACAACATAGCCCAATGAAGACCAAATCTGATGTGTGTCCAACTAGCTTCATTTTCATAAGTGTGTAAAGAGTTAGCCCTCTGTTATTGTAATTAATTCTTATCAGAAGTTTGTGAGAGAGCCCTCTCTGATCAAGGAGGCTAATCTTTGGTCTAAAGTCTGGTCTGAAACAGTTGCATAAGATTTCACTAGGTTGCAGCCCTTAGTGTGTGATTTTGTGACAACACAGTGGAAATCATTGACACTGAAACAATGGTGGAAAGAATCAAAGGTATAACTGCTTCAAGAGATACACAACAGCCATCAACTTCTAACACTTAGCTGATTGAGCGAGAGCTCAGTGTTGATGTTTCTTCTTTTACCATGCCAGCAAATAAGGAAAATGATATCAAGGACAGGTACAAAGAGATCAAGCTGAGAAATGAGAAGTTGAAGGCTGAAACATATGCCCAATACTTCAAGCACACACCAGCTAATTAGAGAAGGTCGATGCCAACTTTTGACATCAAAGTAGGAAAAATGTAGGTGTCCTTTATGTAGCCTACTGTTCAGCAGCCAAAAACATCTACTGACTACAGAAAAATTGATTTTGAAGTGTTGGCTAGGATGTTCATCCCATTGACCAGATAGAATTTCATAAATAGGCTGGAGAGATGATCTACTCCACCCTGTCAGGTAAGGCCATGGCTACACACACGATGTAGAGTTCACTAGACAATGTTACAACCCAATACAAATTGGAAAAGGCCTCATCATAGGCCAAAGACAACAAGATTAAGTCACTGGAGGACTTGGTAATTGAGTTGGGACATGATCCCAATGACATCAAAGCTGCTGAAAAGTTGATCAGGAAGAAGAATGAGGATATAACAACTCTCAAAAAATAATTAAAGCTTCCTCATTGAGAGCACCCCAGAGAAAAGAGGTCCTCGAGAGCCAAACAAGTCACGAGGAAATGTTGGGCCTAGTGCTACAATTGAATGATCAGCTAAAGGAAATGGAAAAGGAGTTGGATAGTTTGATACAGTTGAAACAAGATAGTCTTGAGACTGCCTGATCCAGATTTAGATAGGAACACAACAAATTACATACATAACCATAAACACAGATATGCAGTGGAAATAAGACTTCATTTCATTAATGTAAAATATTGAAATATGCTAACAAAAAGAAATTCAAATAAATCAGCTGGGGCAATGGTAGCTTATCTCTAAGAAGAGATGTGGTGGCTACATGCCTTTGAAATGTGTTACAATGAGGCTCGAAGGCCTATTTATTGTTGAGAAATAATGGAAAACCCTAAACATCCAAAAACCTAACCCAAGAAGATGAAACACCAAATTGTGGGTCCCGTTTGGGTAAATTGGTACATCAACTTCCCAAGGTCATAACTTTGGCATATGATCTCCGTTTGACACGCACAATACATCGTTAGAAATATCTATACAAGAAATACAACTTTGGGAAGAGAAACATTGGTCTATGTACCCATGTTGCTCCTAGTTTTCCCAAAAAACATCGTTTAGGGCCTCAAAACAGCTCCGTAAGTTCAGGAACTGAAAAACGACTAAAAATAGTAAACTGTGCTATAATTAAGGAAATTGAAAAGTTGAAAGAGATAGTTGTGGAGGTCCAAGTGGGATAGGTGGGTGGCTACCAACATCCACCTAGATCACTACCCCTGACACTGTTATCCCAACATTTACTGTTGCAGTACCTTCCACTTTGGCAGCATCTTTAGCTCCTATAGCTCCAATGGCTACATGACTGCTAGCTTCTACACTGTCTACAAAAGCAACAGGGTCAACAGGTGATGAGACAAGCAAGTTGGTCAAAGCAATGGAAGACATGTCCATTCAAACCACTGAAATGAACAAGCTCAAAGAAAAGGTGACCAATCTAGATACTGACTACAAGCTTGCCCAGATTATGCACAAGGAAGAAGTGTAGAAAGCCACCAAGATGAATGAAAGAATAAAAAACTTGGAGAAGGAATTAACTTTGAAGGAACCCCTTGGACAGGCTAAGGAACAATTGTGGGCCAATATCATTGACTCTGACAATGATATTTGGCCATCCAAGTAAGTAATTTTTGAGCATATTGACTTAATAAAAGATGCTACAAAGGCCATACAGAAATTAAAAGAAGAATTGGGAGACATGCCAGAGGAAGCTACAAGGATCATTCACTTCCTCAACTCCAAAAACAAGTATGAATTGCAGGAATTAGAAATACTTGACAGAACATGTACAATATTGGAAGTAAAAAGGGTCCTCACCAAGAGGAATTTAATGTTAAACCTTGAAGATAAGTGCCAAACCATGCAACTGGCCATAGACAGGTTCAAGGTTAAGTTTGAAATTTTGAGGCAAAAGGGTTTACCAAATCCCTTGGTAATAAATGATAAGTTAATGCCACAGGAGGACTACAATATAAAAATCAAAGAAGTGGCCTGAGATCAAGTGAATTCTTCATCCATGAAGGGGATACCTGCTAGCAAGGTCTTATACCAAACATTTGAGAATTTGTTTTCCCTCTAGCATGAGGTAAAACACTTTTTTGTGAATAAGCCTACTTTTACAAAGTATACAGAGGTAGATGAGATTACAAGAAGATGATGAATATCCAATTACCAGATGTTGAAACATGGGAGAAATTAAATTACTTACTGTAGAAATACATAGTCCAAATGTAAAAATATACAGTAAGATTGAAAAAGCACAGTAAAAGGATAGTGATAGGTCAACCAGGTCAAAGTGTATCTTTTGAAAGGTCAAAGTGAATAGAACATCCAACGTGAAGACCAAAAAACAAAATAGAGATTAAAAGGAAAACTATCAAAGATTAAAGACAACCCAACCTAATAAATAGGGACAACAAACAAACAGTTCAATATCTGTCTCTGTCTTCTTGCAAGAAGATATTTATTTCTCCTAGAGTAATTCCCAAGACAGTTTGGGATATTTTGTAGATTATTTTTGTATAAATACTTCATAAATCGAAGTATTGAGTGTGGATTGTTATACATTTGTAAATTTATCTTGATCATAAGCCTAAGGGTTATTGTACCAATTTTTCAAGTCAGCAGACTAGACCAAGTAATAAAGAGATTGCATTACAAGATTCATGTGTTGACTATTACAATGAAGTATTTTCTTTGTCAATTTGTTATTTTCTTATGTTTTCATAAACTTAAATGTTATCTTAGAATTTTTTTAAGTACACTATATTTTGAACAGTTGATCATTTGCATGTTTTCTTCTGATATCCAGATCTAAGAATACTTAATTTCTCTCCCATCCTGGTTGACCTCTTTCACTTTCTTCATAATCTGGCCTAAGGAACCCTTAATTTATCTTTGGATCTGATTGAAAACCACTTCATCATCCAGCCTTGAGATCTGAAGTAAATTTGCTATCTTATCCTGTAGACATTGTTTTTAGAACTTGATCTAGTCCTATTTGCTTGACATTTGACCCCATAGCCCAATGGTAAAAGATACCCCTCTTTTAATCTAAGTAAGTAATCCCACCACCAAATATAAATCAAAACCCAAGCACAATCATAACTAGCCTAGTCTTAATTTCTCTCCCTAAACCCCCTAGTCAAGCCAGAATTTCAGACATGGCAGATCGATATGCACCTTTGGTTTTACCAGTACAGCTCCATGCCATGCCTCAAGATTACCAAAGAAAAATATTTTTGTTTGATGCTACTGGTTAGTACACTGCCCAACAACATGTGAACAAAATAACTGAATATTTTGAGTTGCATGATATTGATGAATCTGATGTCCAAATGAGGTTCTTTTCCCAAACATTAATTGGGGGTGTTAAGAAATAGTTCAAAGCATTACCTGCTAATCATATTGCAGACTTAGCTACTTTTCATAGATTTTTTATTGATAGATGGGAGAGAAAGAAAGCCCTCTGCAAATACTTTCTGAATATGATAACATTAGAATAGCTCCTAATGAGTCAGTTCAGGATTATTGTACTAGGTTCAGTAGCATCTACAATGCAATCCATGCTAATATTAAGAATCCACCAGACCTAGCATTATTCAAATTCCCTGATGGTTTTGACACTGATGTGTCATACCAGTTAAGAGAAAGAAACCATGAAACATTGGAACAAATGCAAAGTAATGTTGTTAGTCTAGAAGCCAATCTACATGGAAAGAAAAACTCAGTGGGAGAATCAACAACCATCCCCAATAAGAAACCCCAACTTTAGAAAGAATCTAACACTGGAAAGAATGCAATACTAGATAAGCAAATTAGATCACCCTTCCAGGAAAACTATGTTGAGGGTTCACAAAACCATGGAGAAGAAGAGGATGACACCCATATAAAATTATTAGGAATAAATAATGAAGATGTTGTTTTTCTTACTTAGGAAAAACGGGAATTGTACATGTTGCAACAATTTCAATTAGAATATGGAGAGTACTTCAACTTTAAATAGGGCTATGAATCTGCCATCTATGATTTTCACAAATAGTATAGCATGGGAAGTAAAAATAACAATGAAACTCCCACTAAGAGATCAATCCAGACCCAAACTAAAAAGATAACAGAAGTTCCTATAACCAAAGCCCTGCAAATTATCCCTAGGGGAACTTAGGAGACTTCTAGCCAGAAAATTGTAGATGTAACTTCATCTGAAACTCAAACTGAAACTGTTACTCAAAACATTCCAAATAAGATAATTCAAAACAAAACTGTTGAAACACAGACCGAAGTGCCTAATACTAAAAAGAAGATAAAAATAGGCAGACCACATTCACTAAGGAAGATCTCATCCAATCAAGCAAAACTCAATTGCCTTTCAATGTTAAAACTGAGATAGAAAAATTGAAAATATTGGTCCCTTTGACTGAGCTAGTGAAAAATGAATCATATAGATCACATATCACTCAAACATTGAATATAGGTGAAGGGGAGGATGCTGTGAATTTGAATGATGATCAGCCTGAGTTATCATTTGACCCTAAAGTAAATGACACCCGCCAGCAAGGGGGTATCCCTCCTTTCTACATTAGTTTGAACATTCATGACAAAATATTACATAATGCTATGCTAGACTTAGGGGAGTCCCATAACATAATGCCAAAGGAAATCATGGAGAGACTAAACTTAGATATCACCAGACCATATAAGGACCTATTTTCCTTTGATTCTATCCAAGTTAAATGCCTTGGCTTGATCAAGGATTTGTGTGTAACTCTAGTCCAGTGCCTAGCAAAGAGTATTGTGATGGACATAGTAGTTGCTGACATTCCACCCAAATATGGAATGTTGTTATCTCGCTCATGGGGAGCAAAATTGCAGGGATCTTTATAGTTAGATATGGCATATGCCATCAACTTTGTTTTTGGTCAACAAAGAAAACTTTTATTGAATTGAGACTTCTGTGATCCATATCAAATTTTTGAAGATTCTTCGACAAAAATCACATAGAGAAAATTTTGTCAACATGTTTCGAACCAACCAGTGTGGTTCATCGTCAGGACAAGTTGAATGAGCAGATCTCGCTTTGCACATTAAATAGATAGGGCAAAATATCCAATGACTTAATTTTTTGATAAGGTAACGGCTAAAAAGACAACAACTTTATTTATTTATTTGTAAACTCTTTGTCTATTAATTTAAACTTAATTTACAAAAATTAATCTAATTAATTAATTTAAAACTAATATACTACTTTCTACCCTTAAATAGACCATGAATTAATTTTTAATATTGTAATATTTTTCTCACACTTGAGTTCTCTAATTTTTTGA
>APFE030851688.1:10529-37362 GCA_000404065.3 Pinus taeda
ATAAATGGATTTATCTCTAGATCAATAATTCTTAAAAAGATGGGGTTCTGAATCATTGGTGATTAAAAGGTAGCCCTGTCGAAACTATGGATGTTTGCTGGCAACAGTGGCTCTACCTGTGACAAATGAGTATATTTTGAAAGCTACGCTGTAAAGTGACCCCTGTTTTATCCCTTCAGCTAATTAATGACTGATATAGAGTTTCGAAATATTTTAATTTATGAGGAATTTTAAGAAAAGTTACAGTTAGATGATTCTGGTTTTTATTCAGACTAATGAACTAAGTCAAGCATTTCAAGCATAATCCTCTCTTCTTTAAATTATTTTACTTTAATTTTTGGAAAATCTCATTCATATCAAGCAGAGATAACTTGTTCTTCTCCCGTGTGTCGCCATTGTTGTGGTAAAAACACAACCCCCCATTTTTGACTTCTTCACTTCAAATAATGGGGACCCTTTCTATAAAAATTTGGGCTAAGCACCTTTTTGTATTTTTATTTTAGTTGATTGCCCTACGCTTTTGTTAATTTTAAGTTTTCTTTGGATTCTTGTTTTGATTGTTTTCTTAGAATCGATTTTTTATAAGCTTCCCATTGACGTTTGTTTTGCCTCATTTGGTTAACCGGTTTGAAAATGGCACTCCCTTGAAGTCTCATCATTTATCTAACCTGGGTTAAAAATGCATAAAATGTAGAATATTGCATTTTGTAAATAAATTGGTTCAATAATGCATTCATTTTAAATATTAACCCATAGTGAGTTTTTACTAACATTTTTTCATTTTTAGTTATGCAGCCAAACCATTAATTATCAGGATTTTAAGAAATTCACTCCAATTTCCAAATCAAATCCTAATCCCAAAATCCAAACATTCAAGTGGTTGTAGTTTATTTTTCATTTATTTTCCAAGTGGCTGTAGTTTAGTTAATTTCATAACTAAGTTTCATTAAAATAAAATCAAACAAAACATTAATTTTATATATTAATCTCAAAATAATTAAATTAAATTATTATATAAAATATAATTAATTTAATTAAATTAAAATTTAATATATATAAAATAAAAATTAATCGCATCAGGAGTTTGAATCACATCGGAGGTTTTATTCGAAACACATTTTAAGAACCCCGATACATACCCCAACATGATTGCAGATTCCCCGATCATTAAAGCATTCAATGCATCGCATTGGGAGTTTTCATATGTGCAAGTTTATTAAACCCCAATACACTCATGCCGCCGATTGCGAATACAACATGTCGCCAATCACCGAATAACTTAAGTCATTTAAGCAAAGGTTCTTGTATCGCATCGGGATTTTGGCTTGACACATTTTAATAAGCGCCCGACACCACTCCTCCTCCGATGCGATAAGTCAATCTTTGACTTCAAACTCCATTCATTGTTTTGAAATGGTTCATACGTTAACGTATGGTGTGATAGGGTTAATTTAATATGTTTAAATATATTAACATATGGTGTGATATGTTTAAATTAATATGTTTTAATATATTAAAACATGGTGATATGTTAGTAAATAAGGAGTATAAATGGGGTAAGTAAAGTAGTGTAGGTAGTTTATATTTTTAATATTAATTTATATATTAATATGTAATATGTAATGTATTATATTATTTAAAATAATATGTAATATATTATATTATTTAAATTAATATGTAGTATTTAATTAATAAATTTTAAATTAATTATATTAATTAATTTATGATATTTAATTAATTTGATTAATTTAGATTTAAGTATCATTTAGAATTAATTTTTAATTAGATAATTTGTTTATAAATAGTTAATTAGATATTAGTTAGTTAGATTAATGATTAACAATTAAATTAGAAACTAATTTAGGATTAGATTTTTAATTCAAATTCTGATTTTTAGCCCAGCAACAGAATTTCCAGATTCATGCCAGATTTGACTCATCAACTTTGCAAGTTCATAGAATGAGTTATACTTGGCCAAATGAGGCACAGGACGGCTCATTGAAAAGAGAAAATCAAGGAGAATATTTCTGAGGAGATTTCATTAACAGATTTGGTCATTTATTGGTTCAAAAATCAGGCAGAAGATCAGGCTCCGAATTTTGAAAAACAAAATCAATTTTCTGAGTTATTTTCTTCAATTTCATTTATTCAAAGCCTCTTCTAATTGCAGATCCATTGGCTAATGATATCCTTTGCCAATCAAATCATTCCAAGCATCAATACAGAGCTTATATTTTATTTTTTATTATTTATTTAAATAGAATTTGATTGGGTTTGATTTAATTGCCAGAAATGATATTTTGATTGCATTTTAATATATTTTGATTTCTTTTGCAGGAAAACAGTGGAAAAGATATGGAGAAAAGGATTTCAAGCAATGAGAATGCTCCAATAATTGAAGACCAGAATTAGGAGCAAGTAAAATTATATTTGGCAGATTTCTCTTCAACAAACTCTCCTCTCCAAAAATTCCTTCACAAGTATTATAAATAACAGATTGCAGAATGTAAAAGGGGCTGCTCTCCTTTGCAATTTTAGACTTCTGAAAGCACTATTGTAATAGGAATTTAGAGTTGTAGGAGGGAGGAGTGAAAAATCTCAGATCTGGGATTATTGAGGATTTTCCTTTTGTATATTGAATTATGCATGAAGAACAAAGCTTGCACTATTGTGGCTCTAGTGTTGAAGGCAGAAATTCAAGCAATGTAAAGGGTTGTTGGAGACCAAGAACAGAGAAATGGAAGCAATAAATTGGTATTTCTAATACTATTGTTTCAAATATCAGTTTTAATTTTATGGTGACAGGAATGTGTCATTTTATTCATGTTTTTGCACTATTGTCAATATGGGTAATTTGTTTCAATCTTGTTATTATGTATCTCTGTTTTTATGGATTAATTTCTCATTTTTGAGTAACTACTTACTCTGAAATCTGCCTTATGAAACCGATTTATCGAATGGTCATGTGTTGTGAACTATTTCCACATGTCATTATTCAATTATTGGATTTACTGATTTGATAATTAATAACATTTTTGTGAACTACTTCCTGAATGTTGTTGGTTTATTATTTCAGTTAAGAGGTCTCAATAGGATGTGTTTTGGTAACCATAATATCAGTTAATTGAACTACTTCATTAACTTGATATGCACTATAAGCAAGAAATGTTTAAATCCCAATATTTTAATTATCTTGCTCTTACTTGGGTTAGATCTATATCTGCCTAATTAAGATAAGATTTAGATTAGTTTCTTTTGCTTGCATTATAGAATAAGCTTACATTTAGAGTAAATTATATATTCGGTTAAGTCCTCTCCTCAAAGAGGCAAAACTTTAGTTGTGGCCTGGCTGAACCCAAATCAGCTTAAGGGTCACTCTCTTGCCTGATCAGCAAGGAGAAGTGATCCGATATCCCTGTCTATTGGTAGTGAAAGACATATCATAAACCAATAGCTATAGGGAGAAGGTAACTGGACCTAGTTTAACCAGTCGGAGCCACCACACCAAACGGAAAAGGAGCTACTTTCAAGGTCCAGACCGGGTGGTTATCCCCCAATGTTGTTGCAGCGATTTTCGAGGCATCAACAACTTGTGCATTGAGTCTTTCTTAATTTCATATCCTATGGTTGCATATTCAATACCTTCAAGATAAATTGACCTAGCCTTCTCCTGCTTGCATTAGTCAAATGTGAAATTTCCTCTTCTAGTGAGCCTTCTTGAGCACAAGGCTCACTTTTAATGAACAATTAGCCATTGTTGAAGAAAATTGTGGTAGCCTAGGGCGTATGGCACACTTTTATTTAACAATCAACTACTGTTGAAGAAAATTGTGCCTTCCCTTAATCCTACCTGTCTTCCCAATGCATGACACAATTTTAGTGGACAATGGAGCTTCCTGTGGATCATTGTTGAAGAAAATTGTGTCCTCCCTTAAGCCTGCCTCTTATTTATAGTGCATGGTGTAGTTTTAGTCAACAAGCCCTCAACCCTCGTACATTAAGCTTCCTCATTGTTCACAAACTTATCTTTCCTTGCCTCCTCAACACATGGTGTTGTTTTAGTGAGCAATGTGGGTCATCCCTTGGTCACTGTCAAGCTAAACTATGCTCTCACTATATCGTATTCCTTTGAGCCTAGCGCATGGTGCAGTATTAGTCATCAAGCCCATCACCTATATCCCTTGTACTTTCCCATTGATCTAGACCCTAAATAGCCCCTCCTCATAGAACATGGCGTAGTTTTAGTGAACAATGGTGCTTTCCTAAGCAACTATTGAACTCAATTGTGCCCTCCTCATCAAGTCCTTCCTTTTTAGTCCTTTCACGGGCTTATCACAAAAAATTCTCCCATGAGAAAGGTAGGGATAGAATAGATGGTTTCAACACTAATTTTTCCTTTCCATGAGTGAACTTCATTGACAGGTGTACCTACCCAAGAAGGCAAGGTGATGCTTAAGGAAGATGACAAGGAGAAGACATAAAGAAGCACTTGTAGAGAAGGAACACAAAGAAGAATCATCATGAAGACATGAAGAGATCCTGGATCATGATAGAATGAAGACATTACATTACATGATAACTTAGAAGGTCTCGATGTTGATCTAAGACCCTTTGGAGGGTGAACATGAATAACAAAGAAGATATTTCATGAAGATGAAGTGTTGATCATATCTATCATGAAGAAGTCAAAGACATAGCAACACAAAGAGAAACTTGGTATTGCCACATCATCATGAAGTTCCATGTCATCAATGCCAAGTCATGGCTTGTACAAGAGTCATCACAATGTCATATGTGTCAATGTGTCCTGTCACATTATTATGTAGAATGTAAAGATGTATTTTCAAGAAAATGACAAAATGTAAAAGAGTGAAAGTCCAATAGTCATATGTGGAATATGTAAAGTCACATGTGGACAAAAGTATAATATAAGTTCAAAGGTCATTTAGGAGTCCAAGAGTCATGAAGGTAGCTCAAGAGTCATAGGGGACATGAAAGGTTACTCCTCTTGTTATAAACGAAACCTCATAACTCAAGTAAAGGGATTTTTGGGGGCTTCGAATTTGGAGAGCTAGCCTTGTCTTCTTCAGCTTGGCATAAGAGAAAAGTTCATTCTTTTGGAGAAGCAAGAAGTGACTTAATGTTCCACTACTGGAGCTAGTAGCTCACCATTATAAGAATGGACTTGGATCTTTCACCTAATAATTGAAGCTCATTGAGCTAACACATTTTCATGCGTGTATTGTGAATATGGTAATACTATTATTTGGATGTTTGCGGTATATGTTATGTTCATATGTACTAAATAAATTGAACTATTTAATTGGATTTGGTACTCATCTTGCTAAATGTGTGTTATAGTTGTTTTAATGATCGTTGTGTCTCTGTGAACTACTTCACTCGATAATTAATGAATCTTTCCTTGCTCTCGTGTGCCCCTCTTAGAATAGTACTACTACTTTCCTTCTAGAGACTCACTCTTGCCTCCCCTCTCGTGAAGGCATCTTTTACACATTGCAATAGGTGTTTCACAATGTAAGCTTACTTGTTTGTTCAAAGGTTATGTGTCTAATCTCTTATGTTATCCATTGAAACCAAGGAAAATATTAAGTTATGGTGGTCGAGCTGATAGTCTGGATGGGTCTCCTACTCCAATTGGTGTGAGGTCTAATTGGAACTTCACATCAGGGATACCCACTATATGTTGGCGATATCCAACACCTTCAACACAAGGGAATGATTGAAAAGAGATTGGAAAGCGTTCTAATTGGTACCATGCATGATCAATAACTCTTGATGGATTTGGGGAACAAATATAAGAAATTAAGAGTTGAAAATATTTATGAAAACGAGTTTGTAACATGGTTCATAGAGAAAAAATATATGTTTTCAAATATATGAATTTGAAGAAGAAAATTTGATGTTGAAAAGTGAAGAGGGTTTCAAGAACAAATGAAACTAAATTTATTTAGAAGAAATTATGACAAAGGTGGATATCACCAAGGTAAACCATTTCTGAAAATTAATAAGTAATAAATAATAGGATTAGATTTCAAGAACCAATTATGTCAAATGGTGAAGGTTATATTATTCTAAATTAAACCTTGAAAAATAGTGCGAAAAATAGCATAGGAAAACAATTATTTTGGTTTTTATTCTAGTTTAGTGTAATGCACCCTCCCACCCTCTTTGACTTCCTAGCTAGATGGGAGGTGTTACTTTTAATTAGACCAACCTCCATGGTCTCACTATGGAAATGGATTACAAAATTTCATTCTTCACTAAAATTAATGAAATTAACTCTGGACAATACCATCATGTGAAACTCATCAAGATATTTTCGGCAATATAAATATTATCATGATTTGATGTTTGGGTCAAATTTATACCCATTTAAAGTTGGCCATTTAATCATTACCATGTAAACAAGGTTTTTCAACATGGAACCCACATGGCACCTGCCTCCTCACCAAGCGGTTCCACATAATACTTAACACCAATGTGGATGTGGATAAGTCCATTTAATTCCTTGCCACACCACCTAACATGTGGACCCCATCATGCCTAGCATTCTTATGTAAATCAAATGTTCTATGTTATATCTACCTCTTAAATAAATACAGTGCACCCATGATTTACCACACAACAAATCATTCAGATTCCTAGATGTGCCCAGACCACCCATAAGCATATGCTAATGTGTTTTATTTGGTGCATATGACACTTAAACTATTTTCATTAGTCCCATATATCTCGCTTTTGCCTCTCATTCAAGCCCCACATGGATTACCGAAATTGGGCCCTACCCTAGATGCACCTAAACTTAACCACCTATGAATGTATCTGGTGAAATACATATCTAGTTCCCATGTGAATGTCGCCACATTGTTTCTCCCAGATGTTTGTATCTCTAGACACATCCTTCAATTCACAAAGCAATCCAACCTTGCGCCAACAAATCCTTGTGGAGCCCACTCTGAATATCATATGAGATCCAACTACAAGCCTTGATCACCTCGATGGGCCACACCCCAGATATCACCCTATTTTTGTGAAATATCCTGACCATTTCCCATCTGGTGCTTCCATGAAACACATAAAACACTAAATTACTAGATGTTTGGATTCCCGGATACATCCATTGGACATAAAGTGCATCCGACCTAGATACAAACCATGTTAAGGACTTATCCAAAATCAGATACAAGATTGGTTGTACACATTCAAATTAGAAATTTTAAGGGATTTGCATGTATTTTTCCTAGGTGCTCCTTCAAGTGAAGTGTTTCTTAGAACACTGACTTCCCTAGAAAGGAAATCTTCATTCCACCACTTACATTCCAAATATTTTACATAGTCATAGCATGAGTAATAAGGCTATCAAAATTCATTCTAATAGACACAAGAGAGCAAGGCTAGCCATGACTAACACTGCTTTGTAATTTCAAATACAACAACATCGTATTAACCCATAGAATGGGTCCCAAGCAACATTATTAGATCCACCAGTATATCATACAATATTTCATTATTATTGTATATATAAATAAAACAAACAAATCCTCAAGGGTTAGCTCAATTGTTCAAGTTCCCGTTATTAAAGCACCTCGCTAATGGGAGGTCACAGGGTCAATTCTCCTTAACACCCTCGAGGTTAGGATTTGCTAATAAGTTAGTGGGATGTTATCCCTATGGGCAGATTTGCTCAGATATTTCCTTGAAAATAAAAATAAAAAAACAAATCATTCATGTGCAACATAAATCCATGCTAATTTCTAGCATGCAACATACAACACTTTAACAACACAACTTCATTAATTCTTAGACAATAGAGTCTCCTTGTCAATGATAGCACCCAACCATGGAATTTCACACATCATAGAAATTTCATTGGGTTCATTAGACAATCATACATAATCATGTAATAATTTTTCAAATTAGGAAACGTATCAACAACTATAGGGATATACAAGTCTCTCATGCCATGATAATATTCATACAAACCATCCCAAAAGTAAATATACAAACATATTCTTTCATTAACAATGCATAACAATTTAGATAAAGCATATTGAACAACCATCCATATTCATATAAATAAACTTTGTATGTCATGCAACTATCAACAAACATAGAGATCCATGAGCCCCACATAACTATGAGAACATAGCAATATGCATTCATCATGGACATACATAGATATCAACAAATTTTCCACAGTTGGAGAAAGTCCACTCACATAACATATAAACTAGACTAGTTAAGAGGCAACCCACAAACATGGTTATAACAAGTAGTTGCACAACTCATAACAACAAAAGATGACTTGAAGTGTATGAAATAATAGGAGAATTCTTGATTTACTTCAGACCACTAACTGTAGAGAAATCAAACCTCCCACAATGAATTAATAAGGCTACAACCGCATAGCTCAAATAACTCATATTCACCATAGATACACATGTTAGCTTATCAACCAACTATACAATCATTCAAAAATTCATACATAAACATTACAATGGTTAGTCATTAGTTATCCATAGCACAAATATATACAAGAATGTACACTTATCTAATCAATTTAAATGGTTGGAAACTATAGGAGGAACTTCAACTCGCCACCCAATAGTAGGCCAGTTGCACTACAACCTTTCTTGTAGCTAACCACCCCCGAGCTAGATTCAAAGGTTGAAGACTTTTGTGCTCAAAGGTATTCACACCATAAATTATCTAGACATGTATTCAAGGGGAGGAGTCCACTGTTCAAGTGGTTTATTAACCTCTGCCATACAGAGAATACCATAGTGACTCCCTCAAACTCATAAAAACAATCACAGGGAATTAACCAAGATTCAGGAAAGGTTCTTTTATTCCAGGAACCTGACATGACTCTAGAGGGTGTTTTGTTAGCCCCAAATCAAGCACCAAGTAAATACATAATTTGTTGAGATTTATTGATCCAATTAATGCCAATACACTAATTGGGTCTCACCAAAAACACAGGAAATGATGTCCCAATATCACCATCGGGGTATTATGTACATTTTCTTGTGTTTAGCCCTCTCCTCTCTTGCGTGTGCACTTCTTTTTACTCTTTGTTTTTCTCATGCTACGACCCAACTTCCACTCATAAACATCATGGGGAAAATAGAAAATCATGGGCACCCTTCTCGCCTAATCATTTCTTTCCAAAAAAATGCAGTTCCCCTCCTCCTGCAATTTGTTATGCCAACAATTCACTACCCTTTCCACTTTTTTTGCTCCTAGCGTATTCACGTCCCTTTTTCTTTTCCCTCTATTTCATGTTGAATTTCTCAACATGGCTCACGAGGAAAACATGGACTTGTCCTTGTTGCAGACCGCTTATACACACTTCAATGTCTACGTCAACATACCATTTAATATTCCAGGGAGTTAAGTGGGGAATAAATGATAATGATTTTGGTTGGTAGTGGAGTCTCCGCGATGGTGATAGAGACAGGGTAGTAGCTGGAGCTCCCCTATAGAAAATATTCTTCTTTAGATTGGAGAATGTTCAACATGAGATGAGTAGAGACAAGGAGAGACGAGGAGGGATATACGTGACATGATGATGAGATACATATGATGATCGTATGATTCAGTTGGAATTTCTCCCAAGCTGAGAGGAAGTGTTAATTTGGTAGCTCAGTGACAAATTCCAACCATTGAATTGAATTCCTCTTTTCGAGAGGACCAACATTGACTTTTGAAGCACTCAATTTGGATAAGGAAAAGATAATTTTTGATGTCAAGCCCACAAATACAAAATTGTCAAGGTCAGCCTTGGGTCAAATGACACATCTCAAGGACAAGATGGCACCCCTCAACCTGCATATAAATACAAGTTGAGTCATCCTCATTTGGAGCCTCATTAATTAACAACATATCATCTCTCTCCTCATTCTATTGGTTCGTACAACCTATAATTGCAAGGGATCTCTCACATGTGCAAAGGACAAAAGTCATTTTTTGTTGGGTTGAATTGCATGATTGTTTATGGGTATTGACCAGCGCTGACCAAGGATTGTTTGACCATCTTTGACTGTGTTTTTGGGTGGAATATATTTGTTTCTCTAGGCCACATTATAGGGCACAAATATTGAGGAAATGTGCAAGTTGACTGGCGTTGAGTACAAGGCTAACTACAACTTTGGTCACAAAAGAAAGTGCAAACTTTGGCCGAGTTTGACTGGTTGTTTTGGGATTATTTTGGGCTAACTTTGACCAAAATTCAAGGTCAAGTTTGATTATTGTTGACTAAGCTCTTAAACGGTTGTTCTGACCATTGACTATTGAATGGTGAGGGTTGACTTCGTTGGGACCTCCCAATGATGAGGTACTTAACAACGAGAACTCGACTAATTGAGCTAACCCTGAAGGCTTCTTCATTAAATTCCTTAATTTATTTTTCTCAAACATTTTCCTTATGTAGATGTTGCTAATAACAACTAATTTCTACAATTTCATTAAGTTTATATTCACAGAGTTTATTATGATTCTTATTCTACCCTTTTATGGATCCCTGACAAGATTCAAAGCATGTGATGGGAAATTGTTTGAGAAGGTTCTCAAAATGTTTTATGAAGGTACCAATCATTCTATTGATTGTAATTTGAATAAAAGTGCAAAAGAATTTCCTTATACATGCCAAAATCATTTATGTTGCTAGCCTCTAATTCCTCTTTGTAATGCCATTCCTCCTCTAAGAAAAATGGAATACATGAAAATCTAGATTGTATTTTCACCTTATTGATTGGAATTATTAGAATCTAATGTGATATATGAAACCCAAATGTCCAATGTTGATATGAATCCCCACCTCTTTATGAAAATCTTCACCATAGGAACCCTACATTGTGCTAAACAGGGAAAAATACCATCAGTAAAGAAAGTAGTAGAAAAGAGACCTGACATAGAGAGGTAGATGTAGAGACGAGGGCTATATTATGAATTATATGCCTGAAAAAATGATTTAAAAACTATACATATAACAATCTAGGCACTTGGCCACTAGTGGAAACAACCTAGAAATGGGAAACTAATTTCAAATATACAAACATACAAGGGTCAAATGAGGTATTGCAATGAAAAAATACAAGTAATAACACTCAAAAGTAGAAATTTTAAGTTGAAATAATGCATACCATATGACCTAATGCCTAAACTAACTATTGGAGATCAATTAATTTAAAACCACTAAATCATTAAGCTTATGCAGCTAAATCAACAAACTGGATCTATTAGCTATATAGAGAAGAGGTGATCTCATTAGTGATGCAAAACAAAGAGATAAAATGTGGGCCTCTTTATCTCAAGTAGGTAATGACAGGATCCCATCAACATCACACCATCCTTTTTATCTTGACAGTAGCAGGTAGTTGTAGGAAATTCCAACATGAACTGCAACAAGCCATCAAGAAATACCTATTGCACCAACACAAACTACAGTTGTTTATTCTAATGAATGCACTAATGAATCCCTTGATGCCACTATTGATTAAGTAGATGTATTACTAAATTGAATGTACGAAAACTAGCTACTTGTGCTAGGATGCTTTTAAATGAGTTGGTAAGCTTACTTATTTAACAAATAAGTTGCTTCCGAGAATCATTTTGCGTGCCTACAAATGTATGTTCTATATGATAATAATATTTTGTGGATAAACCTTCAACTATAAATAATATGAAGAAGGTGTGAAGAAGGTTGGAAGAAAAAAAAGTAGGGTGTTGGTGGGAGGGGACAATGCAAATGGGAAATAGACACATGAACAAACAAATTTATTAAAATATACTTGGTGTTGATGGGAGGGGACAATGCAGATGGGAAATAAATACACGAACAAATAGATTTAATAGAATATTTTTATAAAAAATGATAAGTAATGAATTTTAATCAATATTTGACAAACAATAAAATTTAGTAGAAAAATATACCTTTAAAAACAATTTCAGCATAATTTATATTTTAAATTACAAAAAACTTAATACATTTAACAAAACAATTAACAATAAAAAGGAATATATTCACTTAAATTTAACAATATCTTAGTATTTATTTGGTACTTGATCTAACTCACTTAAATTGTTTAAATTTGCATGGCCCTTAGTACATTTAAAGAGATAATTAACAATGAAAGCACATGTATTAACTTTACTTCAATTATTTTATTTTTATAATGTGATTTAATACATGAGTACACACAAGCTGGGGACTTGTTTGGTTTTAAAAGCCATATTTCTTCATTCACTTAAAAGAAAATTTTAGAGTTTTGATTTGTTGATTACTTAAATTAATTTAGTTATATTATTTATTTCATAGCTCTTATTCTATTTAAAACAAAATAATGTCGTTTCTTAAGGAAAAGAGATCCTTTATCTCCATGCAAATTAGGGATCTTTTGGCTTGCATTGTAAAAGTATCTTTAGACTTTTGTACAATCCAGTGCTATTAAAAAGTCACATTTACCTTTTAATTTAGAGTTTTTGAGCAAATTTAACATTACGTGACATCTTTTTTATAACTAGCAATTGCAGCGTATGTTGTAAAGGAAATGCCGTAAGGCAGTAGTATAGGAAACAATAGTACAGAAAATATAATGACTACATCAGATATTGTGATAAATAAATAAGAAAAATGTTAATTTAATGTTTTAGAACAATATGAAGCATACCTTTTTTGAACTAAATTCTCAATTTTTTTTTAAATCACCAACAATAGAGTAAGACTTGTTAGGCACTCACTGGTCAGTCTTTGATCTGTAAGATATCACAAATTCAATTTACAGGTAGATGAAAAATTATGTATCAAAAAATAAAAGGAAAACCCTCAATTTGAATTTTTCATATGATGAAGTGTTTGTTGTGCCTTTTCCTAATGCAAATCAAACTCTTACATTCCCACGTCTTACAACTCATTTTCCCTAATGAGTTTTCAACATTAATTTGATGCAATATTGAAATATGGAGAAAAAATAGAGAGAAAATATACCTTGGTTAGTTCCATATGTAGTTGAAAGGATCGATCAATACTCACGAATGTGATTCTTCAAAATCCATTAATAGAAAAAAATACAATTGCGAGATATGGAATGCCTGGGGATGGAATGGAAACTCTCACAATTTTCTATGAAATTGAATGAGAAAATTTTCTATGTCACCTTCATTGGCACCATTTATGTGTGTAGCCATGCAGGCCTAGTGGACGAGGACTATGTTCATTTTAATCAAATGAGAAGTCATTATTGTGTAGCACCCATGGTGGGTCATTATGCATGCATTATTGATTTGCTTGGGTGTGTTGGGCGTCTTGATGAGGAATTCAATCTAATTGAAACAATTCCATTAAAGCTAGAGAATGGTGCATTTAGGGCTTTGCTTGGTGCATGCAAAATTCACTATAATGTAGAGATAGGATAATGGGCCACAAATCAACTTTTTGGTTTACAACTTGAAAATGTAGGATATTATGTGCTACTATCAAATTTATATGCAGATGTTGGAAGATGGGATGGAGTACAAAAGATTAGAAATTAAAGACAGTGGACTAAAAAAGTGGGTAGGACGCAGTTGGATAGAGGTGAAAAGTAGATTCCATGAATTCTGCATAGGAGACAAATCACATTTACATGCAACAAAAATCTATGCAATGCTAGAAAGGTTGGTTGAGGAGATGAAGAAATTTGGTTATTTACCCAATACAAGTTTTGTGCTTCATTATGTTCACAGAAGTAGATAAAGTGTACATACTTTTGGCCACAAGGCAAGAAGGTATACATATTTGTGCCCAACACTTTACCAAGTTTCTTTTGTTGTTGAAAAGAAAATTAATGATGCTAGGTGACTGGATGAAAGGTATTAAAGCAAGGCACTCTCAACATATATAAAATATAATCTTATTCAATCTTGTTATGAGTTTGTGAAACAACGCATGCTTGCCTTACATTGAATTTTTTTCTATGTAGGTTGCTTCTTCATTTGAATAATTTGAGATTTCAAAAGAAAAGTGTTTGATGTCGTCATTACATTATTTAACTCATCAAATCTTGTGGGAGCTTCATCAAGATGCGTGGAGACCTCAATTGATTATTTTGGAAGGGCTAAAAAGGATAAATTAGCAAGAGTCACTCTTTGCAAATCATTAATCATAAGCAATAGACACAGAACCTTCTACAAACCCTTACCCATCTGATGCCCTAATTAATTGGATTATATCAAATTACCAATACCTCTTTGGTTTCATATTCATTTACAAAAATTTCAATTTTAGATGAAAAGTGATTAAAGAGCTGTATTTTCAACCCACGACAGGGCTTCCTTAAGACATTTGAAGACTCAACATCATGGTATTATCAGAATGGGAATCACCATGAAACTTTGAATGCCTTTTATCAGATGAAACTTGCAGGGGTGAAACTGAACTTTGGACCGTTGTGAGTATTATTCATGTATGTCCTAGCTCAGAGGATCTTCAACACAATGAGAGAATTGATGATTCTGTAGTTCACAATGGATTGGAGTATTGGGTAATGCACTTGTAAACATTCATATAAATAAGTGTAGATACAACACTTGTGATTCTACATTCACATTCAGATACATGGAAAAGTCTATGAGGCTCAAACAGTCACAATATTTTTACCTTGTTGGTATACAAATCAAATCTCGGTTGCAACCCCACCCTAGATGAACACTAACCCAAGATTAATAATTAACCTAGTGGCTTCCCTTTGTCTTTCCTCCTTCCCCGACTTTGGTCCCAGTTTCCTTCGTAAACCAAGTGGTGATTTCACTCCCTTCCTCCTCACTCCTCTTGATGAGGGAAGGTCCATTTGTGTTGTGGTGCATTACTTTACTCTAATCGCTACTTTCCACGGCAAAAAAAAAAAAAAAAAAAAAAAAAAAAAAAAAAAAAAAAAAAAAAAAAAAAAAAAAAAAAAAAAAAAAAAATCATATTTCACTATTAAAAATTTAGAATGAAAATAAAATATATTTTCAAATAAAACATAGCTTGCATCATAAGTGGAAGTACAAAATGATTAATTGAAGTGAAAAAATACAATATGTGATGACTTAATTTTTACAACATAGATAGAAAAGATTGATGGCTTGCATGGGTTTGAAGCTATGAAAATTATTTTGCATGTTCATAAAAATTTGTTTCTTGTCTATTATTTGTACCTATTAACAAGTTATTTGAACTAAGAGTTTCTTGAAGAAAGGCTTAAAACAATATACAAAGAAATTCGAGCCTGAGTGAAACATGCACAAGACAACAATAGAATTTCCACTCATATCATGAAGGCTACATAACCAAAAATCATGTTTATCACTTGAAAACTTTTATTTGCGCATATATCTCCCATGAAATATATTCAGAAAAATACAACACAAGTAATGTATGAGGAAAAATTATAAAATAGTAAAATACATTCCCAGACTCAATGAGACAGGAAAGATCCTAAAATAATACCAAAAAACGATGAGATAAATCCACAAATCACTTTTTCATAGAACCTATACATGAGATAATAGGCATTGTTTGAACGTGTCTACCAAGGAAATGAAGGTCCTTTATTAGTGACGCTTCTGTAGTAAGATGAAGAGCAAGATTAAGATGAAAATTGTAACTCTCTTCAGTTTGTCGTGCCCATTTCTTCTCAGCCTCAACACTTTGCCTAGTATCATCATATTTCCATTCTTATTCATAAAATACATTGAATAAGCTAGAACTAGTGACATTCAAAGAAAATTTGGGAGAGTTGTTAGTAAGGGGAAAATCCCAAGAATAAAGACTGTCTACAAAGTTTCTTACACTAGACCCCCTTTGCAGTCTCATGGATGATGGACCCATAATTGTTACTCCCACTTTAGCTCTTATCACCAGGATAGAAATTAACCCTGTGAAGGTTGTACTCACCAAGGATAATCACATGGTCCATGGGCGAAACACTTTACATATTTCACTGCATTAATCAAAAGCAATATACATGCAACCTTCCACAAACCCTTACCCATATCAAATTATCGGTAACTCTTTGGTTGCATATTCATTTATATAATTTTCAATTTCAGCTTAAAAGTGATTAAAGAGTTTTATTTTCAACCCATGATAGGGCTGCCTTAAGACATTTGAAGACTCAACATCAAGATGTTCTTAGAATGGGAATCACCATGAAACTTTGAATGCCTTTCATCATATGGAACTTGCAAGTGTGAAACTTGACTCTGCACCCTTGTGAGCATTCTTTTTATATGTCCCAGCTTAGAGTATCTTCAACATGACAAGATAATTCATGACTTTGTAGTTCACAATGGATTGGAGTATTGGGTAATGCACTTGCATACATGCATTCAACATCCAAGAGCAAGATTGGAGACCAAGTATTTGCTACATTGTCTTACAAAGATGTGGCCTCCTATAATGATGGCATTGTAGGCTATTATTATAATTAGTATTGGAAAAGCTTAGAACTGCTATTGTTAAATGGATAGTTCAAATGCTTTACCTAATTTAGTGATTGTGATAAATATTCTTTGAATATGTAATCATTTAAGATATCTACTGTAATAAAAGGGGATCCACAATTACATCTTCATAAATGGTTTTTGAGTCAGGTTTCTATAGGTGATGCCTTCATATGCATCTATCAATTGTCAAGTGTGGTAGTTTAGAGGTTGCACACCATTTCTTTGATAGATTTTCTATACAATATTCTTCTATTATGGAGTTCCATTATTGCAGGATATTAAATGCATGGGGGTGGAATGGAATCTCTCACACTTTTCTATAGAATGGGATGTGCTAGTGTGAATCCAAATTAAGTCACTATCACTAGTGTCATGTTTGCTTTAAGTCGTGTAGGTCTTTTGAATGAGGGTTGGTTTCATTTCAAATACGTGAGAAGATAAATGGAGAATGCCCATGGTGGATCATTATACATGCATTGCTGGTCTTCTTGGGCATGCTGGATAGTTAGATGATCCATGTGCTATTATGATAGGAATGCTAGTGCAACCAATAAAAAATTAGAATCTTGAGATAGAGTAAGATTGGAGACCAAGTATTTGCTACATTGTCTTACAAAGACGTGGCCTCCTAGAATGATGCCATTGTAGGCTATTCTTATAATTAGTATTCTGAAAAGGCTTAGAACTGCTATTGTTAAATGGATAGTTCAGATTCTTTACCTATTTTAATCATTGTGATAAATATTCTTTGAATATGTAGTCATTTAAGATATCTATTGTAATACAAGGGGATCCACAATTACACCATCAAAAATGGATTTTGAGTCAGGTTTGTGTAGGTGATGCCCTCATATGCATCTATCAATTGTCAATTGTAGTAGTTTAGAGGTTGTAGACAATTTCATTGATAGATTTTCTATACAAGATTTGCTATTATGGAGTGCCATTATTGCAGGATGTTAAATGCATGGGAGTGGAATGAAATCTCTCACACTTTTCTATAGAATGGAACGGGCAAGTGTGAATCCAAATTAAATCACTATCACTGGTGTAATGTTTGCTCATTGTCGTGTAGGTATTTTGAATGAGGGTTGGTTGCATTTCAAATACATGAGAAGATAAATGCAGAATTCCCATGGTGGATCATTATACATGCATGCTTGGTTTGCTTGGGCATGCCAAATAGTTAGATGACCATGTGCCGTTATTATAGGAATGCGAACACAACCAATATTAACAGATTAGAATCTTGAGGAAAAGTATGACCCAAATGAGATCAAGATGTAACAAATTCTATTTTTATATTTAAATGAGTATAAAGATAACACTTGTGCTTCTACATTGACATTCAGATGCATGAAAAAGTCTATGAGGTTCAAACAGTCACAATATTTTTACCTTGTTGGTATACCAATCCAATCTCTCTTGCAACCCCACCCTAGATGAACACTAACCAAATATTAATAATTAACCTTCTGGCTTCCCTTTATTTTTCCTACTTTGCCCACCCTAGTCCCAATTGCTTTCATAAACTAAGTGGCAACTCCACTCCCTTCCTCCTCCCTCCTCATGATGAGGGTAGGGCCATTTGTGTGGTGGTGCATTACTTTACTCTAACTGCCACTCCACAACAAAAAAGCATATTTCACTATAAAAAATTTAGAACAAAAACAAAATCTCTTTTCAAAGAAAATGTTGGTTCACTAAGATGTATTTTTACAGGCAATCTTAATCCCTACATTAGTTGTCAACCCGAGGTAAGTCTTTCTATTTCAAGAGTGACAACATAGTATGTGCAGTGAAGTTAGAGGTTATCTAATGATGAATCATTTCAATTATTAAAGTCTAATTCTTCAATCTAGATCACACAACTCTGCAAAGAAACTATTTATGAAAGGAATGTTTGCAACACCCTATGTAATTCCATACAACCTGTTCCGAAACCAATTGGAACTTGAATGCAAATGAGAATTACTCAAATAAGCTTGATATTAATCACACTTAATCAAGTAAAGCAACTATGATTACCAAGCACACCACTCAACTCAAATCAATTTGTATTGCTAAATAACAATAACAATCGACAATTGAACAACAATCTGTAAGTGAACAACAATAACTATAAAAGATTCCTAACTGATAAACGTTCTATACTACAATCCATAGAAGTTACTCAATCTTGTTCCTCAAGATATATGATAACATTCATTCGATCGAACAACAATCAACCATATATTCACTTATTCTAATTAGAATGCCTACTTAAGTTTATCTCGCAATTTTAGTATAAATCTAAGTGAACAACAACGTAGGTGTTGTGCTCTGCAAACAACCCCCCATTTCATATCATTTTTATTCATAAAACATCAACATATGAAATGGGTCCCTTTAAAGTAAAATTGATATCAATACTTTTATTGTTCAAAAAGTTCGATATTCAAATGAAACCATTTTATAAAACCCTTTTTTGAACAAACCCATTTAAATAAATAAAGTGAATCTTGGTCATTGCGATAAAGCGATCGCAAGATCGCATATCGCAATGACATAAGAAATATATATAAGTGGCACAAGCTTTCCGCCGATGCGATATCGCAATCGGCGATCGGCAATACTCCATGCACATCTCAAAGCGCCCTATACCCTTAGTCCCGATGCGATGCGCAATCAGCGTTCGGCGATCGGCAGTCTGTTTTCACTTAAGTCTTGATGCGCGCAAAGCTTTCCACCGATGCGATATCGCTTTCGGCGATCGGCGGTATCCAATACACATCCTTAAGGCGCACTTGTCATACACCTGATGCGATGCGATAAAGCGTTGTTTTCAATAAAAAGCCGTTAAGTGATGGGATAGCACAATTCATTCATATTTAAATCTTGATCACTTGCGCTCAGTCGCCAAAATGTCCATTGCATGCTTAAGGGAATTATTCACCCGAATAACGATATAACGGGCATTTAAAGGATGACAGGGTTTATACGGCCAATTAATGAGATCATGTCTTAAAATCTTTCTATCGATTGTGTTCGCGCCCATTTTAAAGGCTAAATACCTTATTACGCACCTATTCATATGTTATCATCGCTTGCAAGTTTTCATTGTCATCTCTCTGTGTTACGCGCAATTGCCTCTCTGTGCAGAATTCATTCATAGACAGGAGTTTGAGCAAGATGGGAAAGAAAGCCAAGAAGACTGCGGGTGCTTCCGCTCCACTAGTTGCAGGACAAGCTGCTGTAAACAAGAAGAAGGGCCTAATATCTGATACTACATGCACAGGTCTCACCAGAGTTACTTGGCAAGGCACTTACGACCTAATTGAGGCTGAGACAAAGCAGAAGACAGCGCAAGCAGAGGTGCAGTTACTGGCACAACAACAAATGAACAATCAATTAACCCAGCAATTGCAAGCAGAAAAGCAAAGGATCGACCAAAGTGCGATCCAGGAATAGAAAGAATTGACGGAGGCATTGGCACAGTTGAGAACAGTGAATGAACAAATGATGAAAACCAAAGATGAGCAAATCGCTCAAATGTCATCGCAGCTAGAAAAGATGAAAGGTGCTTCGCAATTGGCAGAATTCAGAAAAGAAGCATCATTAATAAACAATGCATTAATATCTCAGATTAGACTCTTGTGTCAACAGATCGCTCAAGCTGAGCCACTGTGCGAGTTAACTATATCTATTAATGAGCAGGTAGAGAAGGCCAGGGAAGAATTAAATCAAGCCGAAGAGGCCATTACTGCACATCTTGACTGGCAAGATTCTGATCATGGAAAAGCAGCAAATTTGCCCAGGATACTTGAAACATATAAGGATATACTTTTTACAGAATGGCACACTCAGGTGATGAAAGCAGAGAGAGCGGCTTCAAGATGTAAATCAACTTCTAGCAATCTAGTTGATTTAGTCAACAACACTCTCTACTTGGCAAATATGATTTCCAAATGTACACCAGGAAAGATGACAACAAAAAATATATTGGAGCAATCATGTTATCCTGAGTTAGAAGAAAAGGGAAGATTAATCGCTGGGATTAATAGTTTAAACTTGGAAGCATATTGGCTCTTCCTAATTAAGCTACATACACAAAGAGCCGCCCTTAAGTGTTTAACAGATGCAATCGGGTGTATGATTCCCGATATTCAAGATGCCACCTATGCTGCCCAGCTCAGTTCGCGCCTCAACAAACCTCTTGAAGTTGAGCCAATGCTTGCAATAAATCAGCTCAGATTCAAAGGAAAGCAGCCGAATTGATGAATCACCCTCCAGCTTGCCATATCGCTAGCCAAAATAGGGTCAAGAGTTATTGATATCAATTTAGTAGCATTTCTGTTTAGTAGATATTTAAATTAGTATTGTATTTATAGACCCTTTCATGTTTTTAGAAAGGGTCGTAGCATTTTGTAAGAGACTTAATAGACTGAAGTTTGCACTACTGTGCTTCAGTCAATATTCTTTTATGAAACTTGACCAGTTGTTCTTAATTTAATGAGGAAGCTTCTTTATGCAATTGTGCACTATTGTCGTTGATTGAGAATGTTTTTGCTTGCGTTAAAGGAAGAACTGCACATAGCGATTGATATCTGGGAGTGTTACGCAGCTCATATGGTATTTTATCTATGTTGAATTCATTTCATTTATATGAAGTGTTATGTAAATTATTTTGCTATCGTTGATATATGCACATGCGCTATAACAGCAGATCTTATTCATTCCACTATTGGATGTTTAGCGATGTGCCTTTGCTTTTAATCATGTGTATGACAATGATATAGATGTTTAAAGTGTGGTAATTTCGCTTCAATCGCTCTGCTTAACTATTTAGGCACAGCAATCTTAAATGAATTAATATCTATGTTTGAAAGATACAGTCATCTATATGCTTGTCTTTTAGACACAGAACATCAAATGCTACGCTTTAGAGCTCAATAGATTCCCGGGATAGTTTCATTTATTTATATTTCTGTTAATAGTTTTAGCCTTTCGCTCAGCGCTAGTGTAATCTATAAATCATTCACCCATCCCATTTATCTATTTCTGGGAAACTGGTCCCATTATCCCCAGTCGGAGCCACTACCCCAAACGGAAAAGGAGCTGTACTAAGGTCCGGACCGGGTGGTTTCCCCAATGTTGTTGTAGCAATTTTCGAGGCATCAACAGTAGGTTAACATCAATATTCAAGATAAGCAAGAGAACTAAACATTAAATCAAATACAAGGACTGAATGTAAACTATAACACAAAGGAGCAGTGAAACATCTTGTGACTGGGCTCAGAGTTGCCAAAAGCCTCTGCTTAGTAAAAGCTCAGAACATGGAGATGTATTAAGTGCAAAATACTTTCATTAACTTCAAAGTAACATCTGACAGAATCAATGAATTAACAACATTTGTGCTTTCAAAAGAATAATTACATATCAATGGTATCCCCCTCATCTAGTTGACTTTCAGCTTTATATAACATGAAAGGGAAACTTGGATAACAGAAAATCCTTAGGATCAAGAGATCCTGAGGATTTCGCCATATAAAATCTGATCATATGATAAAAAAGGAGTACTCGAGCTAATCTTCCGCTTCCTTTCCTGCCCACAATGCTATGGCTTTTCCCATTATGGCCTTGTGCTATCTTGCCAATTGAACAAATTTTTCCCAATCACATATCTGCATAGAAAAGTAGCAAAGAATCAATTTTCGTACTTAATTCACCTATTCTATCACCAACTAGTTTCTTCCAACTTTGACTGATATTTTCCTCATTTTATTATATAAAAAAAGATAATATTATAAGGATGATTCGATAAATGAAGCATTAAGTGACAATAAATCATACCTTTTCCTCATCCCAACATACTCTCCAGCTTACCTTGTTGCACGTCCTCATGCAAGAATATAATTCAGATGCAACTGGGTGAGGGAATACGCAGGGCATACTTCTTCCCTGTATTTCCTGAAACCATTCTTTTGCTTGAGGACAATGAAATCCTGGGTTACCTCATGATCTTTTAAATTATAATCACTATGGTATTGATCACGATGGTACCATATGATTGGGGTTCTGTAGTGACATCCTATCCAGTCTAGTCCCAATATTAAAATCATATTGCTATATTTGAAAAACTGGGACGAAGCAACTTGGAAGTTACAGTATCTGAACAGTTCCCGACCCCTCACAATGTTACTAGAAACTTCCCATATTTGTTTGGATGCAGCTAGGGCTTCGTCTTTAATATCCTGGAAATATTCCTTTCCAGCCTGAGTGATATTAGTATGGATTGGCCCTAAATTGCCTACAACACCAGATTTCTTCATAAACATCTTATGTCGGGCAGATAAGAGCAGTGGCTGGGTAGGTTCTCCTCTGACCCATAGGTCAATGCCATATTCATGCCTTTTGAATGTGTTGTAAGCCTTGGCCCATCTTAGCTGATTAGCAGCAAAGGAAAGGAATGCCTGAAATTGAATGTCCCCTATGAAAGGGACAGGGTTGTTATCCCCGTCATCCTCTAAAACAAAATTATGCATATAGAGCTCACAAAGGAGGTGCTGAATCTTCTCATTGTGTCCTATAAAACACTTAATAAAATTAGTAATGGTTTTAATTTATGTTGATTTACCCACCTTAACGGCCTTAGCTTTTAACAGGGGATAACTTTCCATGAGAAATAAAGCATAATTAATAGTGGGAGCTCGACAATACAATGTGTCTGAATAAAGAGAACAAACAATCTCCATTTGTTCTCAAGCTTCCTGCAATTAACCCTTTAAATTTTCAACCTTCTTTTGGTCAGCCTTGTATTGAGCAAAAGTCTCTTCCTCTGTCCTGGTAAGTGCCTCAGATTTCTTCTTTAGCCCTTGATGTTCGTGAAAAGGGATCACCTTCTCTTTATGCTGAGCTAGCTCTTGATGAACTGTTAAAATTTCATTTTCTAATTTTCTAATAACAACTTCTTTAACCAAGGGGGTGTAAAGAGGCGTTTCATCTATTTGGACTTCTGCATCTTGGGTCTCCTCAGGGTCAGTCTGGATAGCAGCTTCAACTTCTTGAGCCTTTTCTTCAATCTTGGTCTAGACATCAGTGTTTTCTCTAGTAGCAGTCTCAGTCTGGGTTTCTCTTGGGAAACCCTTAAGAAGCTCTGTCTTTCAATGTTCCTTGGCTGCTCCCTACCCTCAGTAAACATTTCCATGTTTCCCAAAACCCTTGCCGCTTCCTCCTCATAGTATTTCGACGGAGGGTCTTGAGGCCTGGGAGGAGATGTGCAAGATGGTCCAGCTTCTTCTGCTTGGATTGGAATGAGCCGCTGGGCTGTTACTCTCACCAAGCTTCTATGCTTAGCTAATTCTATGGGTGTAGTGGGGTTCTTTCATTTTAATATTTTCTTTGGCTCTGGGGTTCTTGGCCCTTGCTGCTCTGTCTCTTTATTTTTCGGGGGTGGAGCCAAGGTAGGATTTATGATACTATCACATGTTAATTTTTGTTGTGCCAATCTATTTGTGATGATTAACTTAATTAACCCATGATGGTTGAATACACTATGTGGGTCCTTGGCCGTCCTTACCCGTCAGGAAACATCATGTAATAGGGAATTTAAATAAAATGGTAAATTAACTGAAATTCTTTACTTTAAAATGGCTAGGAGTTTCAGTTGTTGAGGCTTTACCACGTCATGTCGGCCGTCACAAGTGATGTATCTTTGGATGATGACCGCCAGCTCTTGCCATGGTTGCTACAACATCGAAGGATGAATTCCTTTCCCCGTTCATACCAACAGATTGCCTGGGTCCTGAAAGGCTTCAATTTCACTGTATAGAAGGACACATTTGTTTTCCCATTTTTCCCCTTCCATCGGAAGTTGAGTGACTTTGGCTAGGACTTCTTCTGAAACTGTCATGCTTATGCCTTTGACCATTATGTTACTATTCTACAGATTTTGCAGAAACTCCAGTGTTAGCTCTTCATGGAATATCTGCAATCTGTTCAAGTATTGTAACCAGCTAGCGCGTTCAAGTATTTCACAGGCGTGATCTGACACCATTAGCGCTGAAGGCTCACTCCGAATTGATCTTCTTCCCATAGTTGCTGCAATTTGGTTTGGTTCTTATGAAGACAACTGTGTTTTACCTTTGAAATGCAACAAAGCAGCAATGTATATCATAGTGATTATAAAGGAAATGACTCTACTTGGTTAAGAATTATTGTTTTTAGTTAAGTTGTCCATCCTATTAGCTACTTAATGCAAGATCGTATGTTCGTGTGCCTGCCATAATGGTTTTCATTCTTCGACCAATTAGAATTTCTTGCCAATTATCACATATACCTACACATCATGCAAAATTACTTCGGATGTAATCCGAATGGTTATCATTCATTTATTCATAATGGGAATATGTGCCATCCATACACAGGCCATCCCCCCCTCTAATGAGAGAAGGATTTCCACGTCCTTTCGGAATGCGAAAAATAGGCAAATAACTAATGTCATATAAATGTCGGCAACCAAAAAAACACATCACACAAATCAATAAAGCATGTAAGTGACATGCGTTGGCATATGTGAATTGGCCAAAAATAACAATAGTAATATCAAGTCATTATGTCAAATATCTTACCATAAGCGGAATTTATCATATTAGCCTAATCGATGGTTTATATGTAATGATTGTCATTTAATACACAGACACATGGAGGATTATAAAATCACCATGTTATGAAGCTTGTAAAAGTGCTACCAAATGGAATTTTTGTTTAAACATAGGGTCATTGGTGATAAGAGGTAGATTTCATATGGCAATATAAGATAATACTTCAATACCACAACAAAGCCACTGCTGCCAGCAAGCATTCATAGCCTCGGCAGGGTTGCTTTTTAACCCTCCCAAATGAGCTAGAGTCCTTTTTACTTTTTGATTATTATCAAAAAGGGACCACTATGCTAGCCTGGTGACCAAATAACCATAGTGCCACTCACTAGGGTGAAATAGAGATGATGAGGCTGGCTCATGATGAGACCCCCTGTTCTTCTAACAATTTATTTATCAGGAAGATCATTACCTTGGTGTGGTAGCCAAATTGGCATGTCACCTGTTACCTCCTTATGATCGTGGTAGGATGGCTCATGAAGAGACTGTTGGCATTATCATACATATGTTGTACTTGATGGCAACCCACTCATCTCAGATGATAAATTATACTGCAGCAAATTTCATGCACTTTCATGCAGAGAAAAGTTCCTTTCATGTAGAGAAAAGTTCACGCACTTTCATGCAGAGAAAAGTTCCTTTCATGCAGACAAAAGTTCACGCACTTTCATGCAGAGAAATGTTCACGCATTTTCATGCAGAGAAAAGTTCATGCACTTTCATGCAGAGAAAAGTTCACGCACTTTCATGCAAAGAAAAGTGCACGCACATGGGAAATGTTATGGTTGGTTCATGGTATTAGTCCGATAGTTTTTGATCCTATGGTTTTGGTCCATGGTATTGCATCCAAAAGAATTGAACCCAAGTATTGGGGTCCTTGGTAATTGTTTCTCAATGGTTTTGGTCCATGGTTTTGAGTGAGGCCTAGCCTATAAAAAGGAAAGGAGATCATTTGGCTAATCACAAGTGTTGAAAATCTTAAGAAGAGCAAGATCTAAATTTCTGATAATCGGTTGGTGAGACATAGTTGAATCTGCATCAAGGAGAAACTAAAGCATTATAAGTCAGATCTACTGAAGAGTTGGGACCCCTTTGACACATAAACGGATCTGTGATTTCGACAGTCTAGGGTATGTTTGAGAACTGATAAACTGTCTAAATCCGGAAGTGCGCATGAGCGACAACGGCGCAGTACGAAGGTGCGCAGAACAGAGAAGAAGCAGGTGTGGAGTTGCACAGACTCGTCACGGCAGAAGTGCGGATATCCACAGGTTTCCTTCGGTGAAGTTGCAGACCTTTCTTGAAATATATTTTAGCTGTCTTTTATCTGTTTCTGCAGAGATCTGAGTTTAAATTGGTGTTTGGTTACTGGTGTTATTTTTTGGTTACTTCATTATGAGAATTTATTTGTTTAAAGGAGATTGGGTGATGCACATGTACATGATGTTTTGGATCCAATTTGAAAATTGATGAAACGTGGTCCCTGGAAGGAAAGAGAAGGTAGTAGCCTTTTATAGGCCAGCACCTACGTACTAGTATTTTAGCTAGTACAAGAGCTAAGGGGGTTGTAGCTCCCTTCCATAAGAAACTGGAAAACGAGAGAGGGTTGTAGCTCTCTGCAGGTTGCAGTCTGCGTACTGGTAAAAGACTGCACCAGTACAAAATCATTGTAAGAAGAAGTTTCTAATTGAAAGAAGATAGAGACA
>APFE030851698.1:2261-47453 GCA_000404065.3 Pinus taeda
ATATATAATCTCCATTTTTTTCTATTTGAATTTCATACTTTTCTTTTTCTTTCCCATAATAAAGAAATCGAAACCATGAATTAAAGTTTGGGTGTGCTTCTATCTACACTTTAAACAACTCTTTGAAAAATCTACAAAAAGACATTTAGGTTGTTTTAGTTATTAATTAATAATGTTATCATTTTTAAGCCTTGTATTAAAATTTAGGATTTGAATAAGTGATTTTTTTAAATATATTATAAATATAGATTTTTTTTTTTTTTTCTTTTAAAAATAATTTAATTTTGGAAGATCTATATTTTGGAATTTTTTAGGTATTGTATTTTTGGTAGTCCATTTTTTCCATACTGATTCGAATTCGAATTTGGTAATTATGTTTTTTACTATTGAATTCCTATTTTTAATGATCTAAAACCACCTAACAAAAATAGAAAATTTCATATGTGGTGATATCTATTGTGGGTTTGGGTATAAGTATTCTTTATCTGTGGTGATATCTATTGCTTGTACAATCTGCCGGTTTTTTTGCAAAACAGGCTTAGCCTTCCAAAAACCGCAGCCTTATAGTTAACTTGGCCTCTCAGAGCTTTAAGGTGTTCTCCGTTCCGTTGTCTGCGCGTAATGTTATTACGCATGAAAAACATGGTCTGGGGATTGAACCCATGACCATGCTAATACCCATCTTCGGCTAGCCATGTAGTAGTCGTGTTAGGTAGATAACAAATCTTTTGGAATGCCCTTTTTCCTTCTTAAATTAAGTACAAATTTTCAAAATTCAAGATTGCGCTTGAAATTTTCAAAACTTATTAAAATTGTAACGAAGAAGATTTAAATTATTGTAAAGAGTTGTTGGAATCAAATAAATATTTAAAATTTATTATTTTTTACTACTGAATTCCTATTTTTGATGATCTAAAACCACCTGACAAAATTAGAAAACTTCATCTGTGGCGATATCTATTGTGGGTTTGGGTTTGAGTATTCTTTATCTATGTTTATATTTATTGTGGTTTTGGGTTTGTCCAAAAATTATTTTTATTCAGTTAGGATATTGTTTTTCCTCTCAAGTAAATGAATAGATTTTTTTTTAAAAGACTATTTCTTGAATTAATCTAAATCAAATTAATAGTTAAGGGAAAATAAATTAATAGTCCAAAACTTATTAGCAGTTAAAAAAAAAATAGATTAAGGGTCAAAAACAGGAAGAAATAGAGTAGTGATCCAAAACTTATTAGTATCTAGTCAATAAAAGCCCACTTCCTATTTTTTTAAAGATACTGGTAACAAGTAATGTGAAGTGACTAATAATACCTAGTAAAACGGTGCCCAATGGTTGAGTTAAATAGATATTTAAATAGACCACCGTAATATCAAGTAAGTGAAATGATTATCATTTCTTTAAATAGTGATGAATCTACTTGCATTCAATATAATAAATAATACTATCGAATAATATCCGATAATACTATTTCATTGATTTGCAATTCCATTGATTTCCAGACTCAGTACTGATCAATTTTCCTTTACTTTAAAAAAAAAGTGATCCCAATAAAATGACTCTGAGCAATTTTCCTTTACTTAAAAAAACGGTGACCCTGATAAAATGACTCTGAGCAGTTGCATATGGGCCGCCTGAAATGGAAGAATCACTGAGCAGTAACCAGCGAAGGACACGCAAACATACGATATAAATACATACAGCCGTTACCAAGGCCATGCACATGGGGATGCACATGCAGGTTCAGAGCGGAGGATATGGCTTTAAAACATAATAATAACAGCAAAGGTATATACACAGAAAATATATATATAATGGTATACACAATACAAATACCCTCCATCATATGATTTGATTTGATTGCAGTTAGAGAAACACAAAAGTTGAGAGAGGCGGCGCATGTAGCCAGCGGTCTCACACTCTCCTTTTGAAAGGCGAGTGGAAAAAAATCGGAGCACAATATATGGATGGTGTTCAGACCCATGCATATCGCATTGTCTTCTTTATATTCTTGCCACCATCTCATGAAACAGATTTCTATATGTTGTACGCTAGCAAGTAGTTTTGGAATGAATTTGAATTTGGTTATAAATGGAGAAAGCTTGGAAGGGGAATCATCTCCAAAGCAATAAGTGGCTATTGCGCTGAGTTACTCCAGACTCTAAGTTCTCAGTCTTGAAATTACCTACAGAAATTGAAGCAGATTGTAAAGTGTTCGGAAATTTGTGTTGGTGAAATGGACAGGCTATAAGTACATTAAACTAGTACATTGTTTAATGAACAATTTTTCGCTATTAAAAAGATTGTTGTTTAATTGTTGGAGGAGAAATAAATAAATTTTTTACATCCTTTTTTCAATCTGTATTATATTATAATAAAAATGAGTCTGCAGGGGATTTGAGTTGCATGAAATTTATGTTTTTTTTCTATTCAATATATTGGATGTGTGTTGATTTTTTATCATGTACAGAAAAAGTTGAGTTACAACAAATAGATATATTTTCTGTCCAGTAACATATTATATCAGTAATCCCGGATGCGGGTGACACCTTGCAATCTGCACACCACGTGACAGTCACGCGGCGCCCTCTGGTCGAAAGCCTGGTGATTAATGAAGGTCATTAAATTCACCTTCAATGGCATTCATTGCCATCCTTTCTGCCCGAGCTACCAAGTCTTTACGGTAGACGCCGCCAGAATGTTCAGGAACAAAGATTTAAGAGATATTCGCCTGTCTGATCAGGCTAAGAATTTAGGCCCTGCACCGCAGGAGAATGTTGGTCTGTGGGTTACGAGCAGGAGTGTCAGGGTAACGCTTTCGCGGTTCAGAGGCTTAGCTCAGAGACATAGCTGGCCTCCTCTGTCTCCTTTCATCTCTGAGAATCATAGCCGGAGGACGGTGTTTCATTTAGGAAGGCTCAATATGCCGATTCGAGGCCATGCTTCCCCGCGTAGGGGCAAAAAACATGGGGGTCGGGGCGTTCAAAGCCCATACAGAGTTTCCCCGCTGACAGTAGCTTCGCCCAGCTATGTTGATTCTGATTCAGACACTGACAATTCGGTCCAGATGGTAACTTTTCATTACATCCGGCGCACTAATAGACCGATTGTCTCGGCTCTAATCACGGTGGTCTTCACAGAGGAAGAAGAGGCTGAGGGTAAGGGTAAGGGAATATATGATATGCAGGACCATAGCTCCCACAGAAACCCTCAGAGTAGCAGCCAGGAGGATAGCTCCTACCAGCCCTCCACTCAGAGCCAGCCTGAAGAAGACAGTACCGGCATTCAAGCCAAGGAGCAGCACGAAGTCTCAAGGGAAATTCGTAGCTTAATCGACATGGAAATTTCTAGTTCCAAGGCTAAGAATGTACCTGAGGAAGAAAAGACGCCTGAGCGTTTCTTTGGCCCAAGGCTGTATCCTGTTCTTCCTCCGGGATTTCTGAGTTTGGACGATATTCCATGTGGCATGGAGATCGATTTTCTACCTGACCCTGAGAGAGAGGCAGCGGAGTAGGCAGCAGAGCAGAGCGCTGCCAAGCAGAAGGCCGAGGAAGACAAGGTCGAGGACGACACTGGTAAAGAGTAAGGTTCTGGCCTTCGCTTCTGGGTTTTGGTTTTTTTGTTCCTGGCGCAATGACCTTCGGTGGTCGTTTCAGCCCAGGTTTTGGGTTCGGATGTTTCAGCACCAGCTCTCTTCCGCTCTGTTTGCCACCTTCGTCCAGCATGAAACTGGTTCTCGGACGTGTGTCTTCCGCCACCTTCGCTCTGTCGATGCCACCTGATAGGATGCTGGACGCGTGTCCTCTCATCATGGTCCCACCTTGTTTATTTCTGGTTGGTCTAGTCAGCAAGTTTTATGTTGTGTCAGCATTTTTAGTTTCAGACATTTACAGTCTTTTTCTGTCAACTTCTACAGTCTGTAAATGGTTTTCTAGATACAGCAAAATATCTATGTTTTTACCAGTAATGGTATGTATCTCTTGGCAGAGAGCTGTCCATGCGCTCTCAGAGGTTTCGACCTCTTGTACATACACTTTCTTTTTATTTTAATACAAATAGTTTAGCCTTTTGCCCAAAAAAAAAAAAAAACATATTGTATCAGTAACATATTATATATTATATTATATCAGGGATTGAGGTAGGACACTATTTGATGGAGGCAATCCAATGAGTCCACTTATCCCAACATGTGTTCACTTAAGACTGTGAGATGTACAAAGCATGTAAATTGATCTAATAAGAACTTAAAACTGTAACATTTACAAATCTTGAAAATTGATATAACAAGAATCTTGAAGAGTTGTTTTAAATATTTTGGCTTATATTTTATAAAAGTTGATAGTTTTGGTAACCACAAAGAAATAGATATGAATATTGATTTTTACTTTAAAGTGTTTTTATGATGTTTTTAACAATAATATTGTTTACATATTCATTTATAAGGAAGTAAGAAAATGGAGGAAAATAGACATGAATGGGAGGTAACTATCAAAGGCACCAAGCAAGTGTTCACTTGTCTTGTTGGTGGCTATGCGGGGAACTTGAGTTGATCTAAGGTATCTAGCCTTAATCATCATCGGGCTACCATGCATAATCTCCCAGCAATTCCTCCATCTCAAAGAGGTTGAGTAAGAGATGCAAATGCTACATGGGCGGTCAAATCAACAAGTCTAGTTAAAAGGAAAAATGCAAAAATACAATATGATTTAGATGCAAGGCTATGTTGTGCATGAAAACAAGCATATAAAATATTTGTCAATGAAGAAATTCGTTTAGTTGGAAGTATTTATTAGTATTTATTTGTATATGTTTTTTTATTGATATTGGTAATGAAGAAATTCTTTCATCTTTAAGTATATATTAGTATTTATCTTTATATGTTTTTGACTAATATGATTTTATTGTTGTGGACTAAATTCATTGAAACTTGTTTTCACAGTCAATTGTTACATTTGATCAGCTTAATGATACTTCAAAGCAAAAAATTTGTGAAAAAATTCAACATTGGGATCATAGTCTACCTCGTAGACTTATGGAGATAATGAAGCTCATAGATATTGCTTTAAAAGAGAAAGTAAGAACTTAGGTTCCTGATGATGTCGGGGAAGTTGGGATCATAGTCTACCTCATCGACGTATGGAGACAGTGAAGCGCATAAATATTGCTTTAAAAGAGAAAGTAAAGACTTAGGTTCCTAATGATGTGGGGGAAGAAGGATTCGATGGGCACAACCATATATTAAACTTTGATGAAACTAATCATGACAATGACAACACAGTTGAGTCCATTTTTTTGCATATATTATTTTTTTAGACATTTTAACATTAAATAATATTTATATTTATTATAATTGTATAGTAATTTCTCATTGTTGTTGATATGCATAGCCTAATCAACAAAATTTCCTAAATTCAAGCTACCAACTATTACGACGCTCGCTTAGATTTCAAGGTTTTCAAGGGGTTATTGGCCAGTAAGTTTTTAATCCATATAACCTATTCCACAAAGAACATTAATTTATAAATTATTATGTTTTACCAATGATGGGATGAGAAATGGATGTTCTGTATTCTATATCATTATCCTTGATTTGTTTTAATTATATATGTGTGTGTGTTATTTCTTATTTATGGTTCCGGTGTTCCCTTTGGAACCATTAAAATCAATGAAAACCCCTGAAGATTGTCGAAGCCCTAAGAATAATGGTAATGAAATGGTTCAAATGCTACAACCATCTTCATGTCCAATGTCACAATGCAAGGTAAGATTATATTTATTTATACTCTTATAATTTTATCATATTTTTACATTTAATTCTATTTGAGTAACTGACTTATATCTATGTATAATCTAATGTTCAGACTAATGAATATACATCTCCTAAAACACCTTTGCACATGTATGATGGTGGACATGATACTCAACAAAAATCACATTCTCCTCAACCATTGCGACATTCACCTAGACTTCAAGATAAATTAAGAGAGGTAAGTTATATACTATATATCTTAGCTCATAATAACATTGACATATTTTTTTTATGACTAGTTAATGCATTTTCTTTTCATATTCGTTACGTGTTCCCCATATTTTCATTATATCTATATAGATTTTGATATTTATTGATAGCTAGTCAATGCATTTTCTTATCATATTTGTTACATGGTCCACATATTTTCATTATATCTATGTGGATTTTGATATTTATTGATAATGTTTTAATTTCCACAGAAAACAAAAAAGATAAATGTTGATTTTATGGTTAAAAGGACCAAAATCACACCAAAGGACTTGAAAGCACATGGGTTCAAGTCATGCAAACAATACATAGAGCATATATGCTCAACTAGCATTGCTCTCACTAAACCCACTAGGTTTTCTACTTTGAAGGCTAAACATGCCAACAAGTTTAAATGACTTAGGCTACAATAATAGCACTTTAGCCATTGTTTTGTCTATAAAGGGGCTACAAGGATAGTTTCAATATATTAACTTTCTTTTATTTTGTTTTAAATGTTTTGAATACCAATATTTTTGGCACCTAAAACATGAAAGAGACATTTTGTTTAATGAGAACTCATTTTATTTAGATATATAAAGTATGAGTTTTTGTTTGTGGAATATTACATGTGCTCCCTCCATCTAGGCATATATCTTTATCATTTTTTAAAATCAAAACTTTTGACAAAATCTTGCTAAATTTGATCTTGGGTTAATTAAAATTTGTTTTATAACAAATGTTTTGAGCAAGATTTTCATGGCTTCTAGAAGTATAGTTTGAAATGATTTCAAACTGTACTTTGTAGATGCCATTGAAATACCATTGATCTCCTAAATCACACACTTTTGAGCAATACTCTTCAAAAACTTTCTCTTCTGATGCTTGATATTTTGAATAGTTGTGTAATTCATTAGTCCATCTAGCTATTGCACTACACTACAATAAGATGAAGCACTCCCCACATTTACTTATGGCTCGAGAAACATTGTATCAAGAGATTCAGGATATTCATCATCCATATCAAAACATTCTCCCTGCATGTTGCTGCTTATTTGGGGCAATTTCTCACAATATCCCCGAGAAGGAAATTTTAGAGAGCTCATGTTTTATTCTCTTGTGTCCTCATCTATAAAAAACCATCAATCTACCTCATGTGTTCATCAAATGAATATCAATTCAAAGCTATAAATTTAAAATTTGTCTGCAAATGGAATTTGTCTAAAAAATTTCAAAGTTGTCAAATTTGTACTTGATCACATATAACAGTGCAATCAAACAACATGAAATAAAAATTAGAGCCACTGGAAGTGACCAAACATCCTTAGATATGATGTATGAGAGGCACATTGGGAGAAGTGAATAAGGATTCCATTGACACATTATATATGTCTTCAACCAAGGATACACTTCGTTTAGTAATTGCAATTAGTCACTAAGACTAAGATCGTTAATATAGAAACAGATTTAGCTTTTTCCTTGTTTTATTAATATAGAAATAGATTTAGCTTTTTGCCTGTTTTATTAATATAGAAACATATTTAGCTTTTTGCAAAGTGAGATGCAAGGAACAAAGACTGAATTTATAATCAAAATGAGTTTCAAAAACATATGTTTTAGTTCTTGGTAAAGTAAGAGAAATATTATTCATTGTTTTTGAAGGCATAATTTGATTTCAAACCCGCCGTGTAACTGACATTGAAATGTTAGGGAATGTTGTGATCTCTTTCTTAAATTCATTATCAAAATAAATTTAAAATATATAAATAGATTTAGTTAGCAGTTACCTTGCATCTTTGCAAATCTGCCCTTAGTAGGACAACAACTCCTCTCCTAGTGATCTTTTCTTTTGTTGTCTATGAATTTCTTTCTTTTCTGCTAAGCATACCTGCAAATCTCATCCAACTCTACTAACCAATCTATTCTTGCTTGAACTACTTCCTTATCTGTCGTCAAATGGTATAGTGATTTATATACTAGAATCTTAAGATGAATGGGAAATGTGACATTCGTTCTGTATACCAGATCAAATGGGTCTTTCCCTATTGCATATTTCTTTGTGATTCGATCAACCCATAGTTGACATAGGCATTATAAGCAAAGCCATAAGAAAAAGAGCATAGGAAAGAGCACGGACCAAGGTAGGTCAAGGAGAGGTAGAGGCACCAATAAAGGTTATGATTGATCGATCAGAGGCAATGCTGTAAAACACAGTTTGACCCGAATTGGGAAGTGATGTAGTGGTGTCTTTTTTTCCATAACTCTAGCTTAACTACTCCATTTCTTTTATTAAGAAAATACATTCAGAAAGCCATAATCACACAGACCTGGAATGGATGATTTCAATTTCAACATGTCGGTACCTTCAATCTGATGTAACAAGTATGGTGATGCTATCCTATTGGAGTTGTTCAAGTGGTTTGTCGGGAATGGATGCTAGTAATGAACTCCAAGGGAGGCATTTGTTCGGACACTTGTAACTTACCACCTCATTCCTAGGCACGTGGTATCATCAGTAACCTGGTGATTTATTCGGAATCATACACATCACTTTTATATGACACATTTTGACCGTCAATGGCACGAAGTATCATTATTAAACGATGTTTTATTTTTGACAATTCCACTTTGAGATAATATTTTTTCTATTTACCCAACAAGAGTACATTATCTTTGATTCTTCAATATATAATAGTTTAATGATTTAGTGCAGTAAATTATAAATAAAATATTTTAAATTCAACTTCTCAAATTTAAAAAGTAATTCGTTATGTACATTTAAGAACCTCTATAATATACATGGAAAAATCTCACGTTTAGTGTATGTGGAAAAATCTCATGTCAACAACCTAAACGAATTTGTATATTTCCAATGTTGGACATCTTTGTGCCCTCTGAAATTTCATTTGTCTATTACAGTGTAAGCATTTTGAAGTTTGTATTGCACGACTTTGTCAATTTACTTTTGCATCTGAAAAATTTCTGTTGTGTAATCTTTATCTCTATATTTTTTTGATTGGGGGTGCAAAAATCAGTGCTACACATATTTTCGTTAGACTAGACATTTTTGCTCTGTACATTTTTATTTGTATTTCTAAATTTTATAATGCAATGTTAAATCAAGGGAGGGAATTATACACATCATTTTTATATGACGCACTTTGAACATCAATATAAAAAAGTTTCATTATTAAATGATGCAGTCTGGAGTCTAAGCATCATAAAAATAGATTTGGAGCAAGAAAGAACATGCTTGTAAGGCTAGCTAGATTGACAAAGTCCACTAACAAACTAGGTTGACAAGGTGTAGGGACTTACTGCCTCGCATCATTTATTGTTCACTCTAATGATTAATAAGCGATGAATATGTAGGAGCTTCTACTTTATTTGAAGCATTTCAAAATTTGATATTTGATATTTTAATACATATGTCTAAATATTAGTGGCACGTGAACTTATTGCTGGTATTTCATGGTTTAGAAGCATTCAATTAATTGGATTATTTCAAATTTTCATCATATGTAGTTATATCTCAGCTTTTATAGCTTGAATGTTCCTGGTTCCTTGTCCTTATAACACAGTCGCTAAATAAGTTATAATTTTTTATGAAATTATAACAATTTAGTGATTAAAAGTGTAAGAATAGGTTATTTATGAGGTGTGGATGAATTGATTTGTGTAGAGTTTGGTTTTCATCAAGTTTTAGGTGTAAATTTCATGGAGAGGGGTGGAAGATAGAAATCACTTTTAAGGAAATTAAACTATCATTCCACTAAGCTTGGCCATTAAATTACGTTTTTGAATGCAAGAATAAATTTGACTCTCTATATTAAATTCTTGAAGCACTTCTATTATGTAGAAGTAACAATTTAAAATTATAAAATAGTATTGGGCTAGTCTTTAAATTACATTTTTGAATGCAAAAATAAATTCACGTCCTTATAAAGAGTCATGAGGCACTCATTTTATGTAGACTCAACAACATCAAGTTATAATTTTACCAATTTCTGAAAAATTCTCTTAGACAAAATACATGGGAAAAAATCTAGCAGAAAAAATAATTACAACCCTGATAGTGTAGACTCAACAACTTAAAATTTCAATTTTACTAATTTCTAAAAGAGAAGACAAAATTAAAAAAAAAAAAAAAACCACATTCTTAATCTACCCAATTTGAAACAAAGTAAAAAAAAGATTAACCATTATAGTCATAAACCAGTATAAATTTGATATGAATTTTTATTAGATTAACTTATTTTAATACATATTTTTTCAAACAATTGCCCAAAGTTTGATTGTTTTTTTATAATTTAAATTTAACAAAAATAAGTATGTATTTTAGAATAGATAAATAAATTTATAATTAAAATAAAATAAATAATTATATTGATTTTAATAATTCCAAGTTTATTATTTTCATTATTTTTTACAAATTTGGAAAGAAAAAACATACCAAACAAAAATGCAGAACATTTACATATCCTTATTTTCTTTTAACTTAATAAACAACTATGATAAAAATGCTATGGATTGTCTTTAAATTTAGTGTTTGGTCTATTTTCACTTTTATATTTTATCATAATGGATTATTTTTTTATTTTGTTAAAGAACCACTTGCGTGTTATATTATAAGAGATTTGGTTTGTAGGCCAGAACTTGTTACATGAATTTCTTCATCTACATCTTTTAATGTCCAATATTTCCAAATAAATATTTTTAGTTTCCCTCCTCTCGAGCACACTATTCTATATAAACTACTATATGTATACACTAACCAAAAAACTCCTAAGAATTCTATGTATCTACAATACATAAATCAATTGTTATTTTGGTTTTATTTTGCTTTGATGTGGATAACTATGTGAATAAATTCTCTGTTTTTACCATTGTAGGTAAAATGTAGAACATAGATTATTACTTTTTTATAATGGTGAAAATATTATTAATCCCAAACTGAAACTGAATTGAGTTAATTACATATAGTAACTTTGATGAAGAAGTTATTTTTCTTTTCTGCTAGATTGATTTTCTTTTAAATACATATGTATAAATATATATCAATAAACAGTTGCCATGAAGGAGGCAAAACCCTAACTGTTTTCCTATCCTTCCATAGAAATATGGAAAGGAAAGGCTCGGGCTGTTAAGGAACAGACGGGGGAAAGAAAAGGAAATATGGCAGAAAAGGCAGAAACAGAAAGGAGGTGCTAAGTCTAGTGAGGACCAGATAGCACAGGCACAGAAAGTGCGTGACAGTTTGCTGAGGGCAGAGGCCTCGCAAATGAGCTTGGGGAGAGATTAGTCTGCATCGATTAATCTCGCGGTTGGGTGGAAAACAAGCGACAAGAAATAATCTTCTCCAGACTGGAGAAGGTCCGGAAGCCACGGGTGACAGTGCAAGTATGTACTGTTACTGCTGTTTTATTTGCAGGAAAATTGATATTCTTTCAATAACAGATATCTGGTGGTAGTTCCAGTATATTAATAGGAAAAGGATTACATTTAGTTGAGAAGAGAAAGACTATTATCCTAGTTGATAAACACTAAGTCATATATATACATTTCTTGGAAGAGCAGAGTGTTGTCTGTTAGAGTTCCATAGAACTTAGGTTCCTTATTTAACTTAAAACGTGAATTGTGTACAATCGAATGAACCTGGGTTAGTAATTAATCTGAGCGGAAGGACGTCTCGGAGACTTCGGTAGGCTAATGCCCCACCAAATTCTTCCCATAACATACAGACCGCTGGGTTGTGGAAAACAGTAACTTTATATACAGAAAATGAAAGAATTGAGTAACTGTATCTGTATGCAATAAAGAAGATGGAAATAAATAACTGAATGAGCTGTAAATAACCAGCGGCAAAAATATATGAGTCGAGGTGAGATTTGCTCCCTCATACTGTAATAACAAAAGATTCTTTAAAAACATATGCTGTAAACGCGATTTTACACCCTCCACTGTAACAATATGATACAGTACATTATTCAACGGCATCGCAAAGTGAAAAGCTATGATTAAACAACATTCATAAATATTTATATAACCTCCAGTAACCGGGTCGGGATTTGCAATGTAAGGGGGCGACATTGAACATATATATATTGAAAGAAATATACATCACAGAACCCGAAGAATACAGCTCTCAAGGGTTACATAACTGGAATTAACCAAGTAGCAAGAGACAACAAAATCGGCGAACATAGAACCAGAAATATTGGGAACAGTTCCCTTAATATAATTTTTACAGTAAACCCAGAAAAACCATAGTCAATATATGGAACAAATTCCTGTGCGACAAGCACATTTGGCGTAAGGCCGTCTAATGTAAATAAATGAACACATATATGCTGTAAATTAAAAAGGGCGTAAACTATATAGCAAATGAGATAATCAAACCCTCGCTGATGTCAAACCCTTTATTATAGAATTGGATCGATAGCCATATACAGAGAACGAAAGCTCAGAAACAATTCATATGGATGAACTTTCTAAAGAAAAATCAAACTATATGTTCAGAACCGAGCTTCACCCAGCGCAGGACAAAGACACATATATATATATTCAAAAAAAAGAAGACAGTCCTTTAATATTAAAACTGTTCTGGAAGGCCGAATAAAAAAGACAGTCCTTTAATATTAAAATTGTTCTGGAAGGCCGAGTCAAAATCCAGGAAAACCACGGCTGGCAAATAGAACCCTTTCATAAAGTAAGAGAGCCCAGCTCTCGGAAGTTCGTTAAATTACAAGTAAAACTTAAATAAGACCGCAACCCCCTTAAGGGAAATTTCATTACTGTAATTCTGTAATAGTATAAAAATGAATGCCATAACATCGGCTGTGGAGGGCTTCATAGCCAGAAAGTAAATACAGAACCACATCCATGAGGAAACACGCAAATACCTGACAAGGAAAGGAAGGGTATTAATTTACTCTTCATTTCAATGCCAATATTCTCTAGAGGTGAAGCTCTTACCATAGACAAGATCACCCTGGGGTTCCATGACTGTAATTTCTCATCGCCCTGCCGAGCTTCAATCCTGTTCACCATTCAGTATATTAACAATTAGTTTATAGATCCGAACCTTAACCGGGTAAAAGATTGCTTAAAAAGAAAACGGAAATGGATAGGAAGCAAGCATACTATAAATTAAATAAATGGTATGTTGATCATTTGCATAGCTCCAGGGATGCACAATGGTTCCAGATTATTAACAGAGACGGGAGAATCACTTGAGTAGCAGCCATTGTAGGAGGATGCTGCGCGATCTGAACTCTCTCGAGGCGGCCTCTCTCGAAGAAATGAATAATAGAAACCCTAGCTTGGGGTTTGTAGGGTAAACCCGCGAGGCTACCACCGACCGATGGTGGGATTGAATCCCCATCGTTGATTTCTGCCAGCCTCCCGAGAGGCCGAGTACCTGTCTGATACATTCAATGTGAAAATCTTCCCTCGTGATCTGCAACCAGATCGAAGGTCGATGATATCAAGACGAGACACTTGTCCATATCTCATGCAATTGATATGCGGTGGGTAGGATCCGCCGTATGGGTCGGTATTGTACAATCGTATGGTATCCAAATTGTAAATCAACCGGTTGGTAAAAACCTTAATTGCATATTGTAAAGTCGCCTGGGTAATGATTATTATAATATACGTATGGTGAAATATTAAAAGATTACCAAGGGTGTAGGTTAAACCTTAATCCCGAACTGTAATATGTGCCATGCAAGTAAAAGAAATTTCTTTTTTTATGTGGTATATTATTATCATTGTTGTGTAGGTGGATATGACATATGGTATCAGAGCCCAGTTACAAAACTGAGGCCTCTGGGTAAGGATATATATACATATATATTTGTTTGTTTTTTTTTTTTTTGAATTTTCCTTATCATTCTTTTCATGTTGATAAGTACAGGATTCAGAGTTCAGGAACTTGCAGGATGAGGAGGGCCGACAATACAACTCGACGACCTGTGGTAGGACAAGGGATACCTGGACTTGAAAATAATCCTGAACTATGGGTTCAGCTTGGGGAGGAGGCCAGAACTACAAATCAAGCCATTCTAGAAACCGTACAGGAACTTAAAAATGAAATGGCAAGGCTGCGGGAAGACAATGCTAGACTAACAATGGAACAAGAGAGGATATTGAAAAGTTTATCTGAACGACAGAATCAAGTACCAGTTAATCCTAGTATGGAACAACAGAGAATGTCGGAAGAACAGAATCACCCTATGCCCCCTGAAGGCTCAGAGGAGCAGGAGGAACATTCTGACAATGTAAATGAACAATAAACTTCGAAGAGACAAAGGGTGGAACTGCAAGGGGAATTTCGCAAAATCAAACCCCCGCATTTTGATGGAGAACAAGAAGAAGCAGCTGAAGCGTGGCTAATTAATATGAACAAATATTTTCAGCTCTATGAATATGATCACAATCTTAAGGCCAGATTGGCTATTTTTCAGCTGCAGGGAAAGGCCACCTTATGGTGGGAGGAAGTGAAGATAGTCAAAGGAGTCACTGAACAGACTGTCACTTGGGATAATTTCCAAAGTTATTTTAAGGAGAGATATCTAACTGAACGGTTCTACGATGAGAAGGCGAGGGAATTCCATGATCTGCATTTGGGACAACAGACTATGGACGAGTTCATCACCCGTTTTACTTCTCTGCTTCGCTACGTTCCATATATAAGAGAAGAAAAGGAAAAGGTACAGAGATTTGTAAGCAGTTTACCACCCTACATGCGAGAAAGGATTGAATTTGACAATCCAAAATCAATGGATGAGGTAATTCGGAAGGCCAAGATTTGTTATCAACAAAGCAGACAAAAGGGAGAAGCAGCCGGCAAGAAATGGAATGAAAGAAAGGGCTTTAAGTCAATGGGAAACAACAAAGGAAATCGCAACAGTGGAAGTAAAGGGAACGGCAAAGGACCGAACAACAGAATTCGAGATAGAACCGCATCCAAATTTAGGCTTAACAACGAATCTAAAGGAAGCGGACAACAGGTACGCTTGGACAATGAGGGGACCACCAGACCCCCGGTGCAATGCTGGGGTTGTGGGGGACCCCACTACATCAAAAACTGTCCACAGCGGAAAGGGACGGAACAGCTATCCCAGATTCATGAAGCCTCAACAGTCGGTGAAGTGGGACGCAGTATACCGAGGATTAATGCGGCGTTGGAAGACCGTCAGGCGGAGTATCAGCCAACTATGGTCGAATTCTAAGGTAATATCTCAAACCTTACTGTATCTGTTTTAATTGACCCTGGGGCTACACTGAGTTATGTGAGCCCAAAAGTAGTAGAACGCTGCAAATTACAATCCACTAAGTTCAAAAACCCATGGCTGGTGCAATTAGCTACGGGGGCCAAAAGACGAGTGGTAGCTAAAATAAAGGACTGTTCCTTTACCATAGCTAGACAGCCAGTAACGGCAGATTTAAATGTGCTTCCCCTTGGCTCCTATGATATTCTCATTGGAATGGACTGGCTGGAAAAGCATTGGTCACTAGTGGACTGTAAGACCAAGATTATCTACTTTAGAGACTCCCTGGGAAATAAAAAGGAGATGCAAGGGATTAAATGACCTGTGCAAGTGGGGCCGATAACAGCAAATCAACTTGTAAAATGTGTTCGAAAAGGATGCTAGATCTGTGCCATTCAGGTGGGTTATGCAGATTCTAAAGATAAAACAGCCATCCTAAATAATAATTCAAGAATTCACAGATATGTTTCCGGAAGAAATTCCTGGGTTGCCCCCAAAAAGGAACATAGATTTCACCATTGAGTTGGTTCTAGGAGCAGCACCAGTATCTCGGGCACCATATAGAATGAGTGTAATCGAATTGACAGAATTAAAAATGCAGCTACAAGAGTTATTGGACAAGAATTATATATGTCCTAGTGTGTCCCCGTGGGGAGCCCCAGTGCTGTTTGTTAAGAAGAAAGATGGAACCTTCCGGATGTGCATTGATTACCATCAGTTAAATAAGCTAACCATTAAGAATAAATATCCTTTGCCACGGATCGACGAACTATTCGATCAAGTGAAAGGCGCGACGGTGTTCTCTAAAATTGGTCTGCGTTCTGGTTATCATCAAATCCGAATTAAGGATGAAGATATCGCTAAAACAGCCTTTAGAACCAGATACAGTCATTGTGAATTTGTAGTATTGCCATTCGGACTTACCAATGCCCCCGCAACGTTCATGTGTTTAATGAACAATATTTTTCACCAATATTTGGACAGATTTGTACTGATATTTATTGATGACATATTAGTATATTCTCGCACCGTGGAGGAACATCAGGAACATCTTAGAAAGGTGCTACAGACCCTCCGGGAACATCAACTATATGCAAAATTTAGTAAGTGTGATTTCTTTAAAGAAGAAATCCAATATTTGGGTCATGTGATTACCAAGGAGGGAATCGCCGTGGACCCAGAGAAGATAAAGGCCATAATGGACTAGCCTGTACCGAAGGATGTGGCAGATGTTCGATCCTTTATGGGTCTGGCTGGTTATTATAGAAGATTTGTAGAGGGTTTCTCTAGGGTTGCATTTCCCATTACCTCATTACAGAAAAAAGGGAAAACATTTCATTGGACCCCAAATTGCCAGAAAAGTTTTGAACAATTGAAGCATCTGCTCACCACGGCCCCTATTTTGAGGATAGTTGATCTTGATAAGGATTACGTGGTATGTACGGACGCAAGCAAAGAAGGAGTAGGTGGTGTTTTAATGCAAGAAGGCAAGGTGGTCGCCTACGAGTCTCGAAAATTAAAGGAGCATGAACAGAAATATTCTGCTTATGATTTAGAGTTGACCGCTGTCATCCATGCCTTAAAAATGTGGAGACATTATCTTGTGGGCAGGAAATTTTTGCTGCTCACTGATCATCATAGTTTGACCAATTATTTTAGCCAGCCCACCTTAAACGCTCGACAAGCACGATGGGTGGACTTTCTGAGCGGCTTTGATTTTGAGATAAAACATTTACAAGGGAAGGAGAACCGAGTAGCGGATGCCTTAAGCCGAAAAGTACAACATTTGTATGAGTTCTCCGTTAGTGGGTGGAAGAGCCCCATTTTGGAAATGGTCAAAGAAGCTTCAAGACAAGATGTTAATTATCAGCAGTTAAAACTGCAGCTACAGCAACCTGCTAACTTGACAAACCAACCAGATTATGAGTTAGATGATGCAGGAATGATACATTTCAAGCAAAGATTATATGTACCCAACCAAGATAAAATTAAAAATCTGATTATGGATGAATTTCATGTCAGCGATTATGCGGGACATCCAAGATATCAGAAAATTATTACTGCCATCCGAAAAGAGTATTTTTGGCCAGGAATGAAGAAGAACATTGCTGAGTATTTAGCACGATGCCTAGAATGCCAGCAAATTAAAGCAGAACACCAGCATCCAGCAGGATTACTACAACCCTTACCTATTCTAGAATGGAAATGGGAAATCATTTCCATGGATTTCATTACAGGGTTACCTAAGACAAAAAAGAACAACGATTCCATGATGGTGGTAGTGGATAAACTAAGTAAAGTTGCACACTTTATACCAGTACAATCCACGTACAAAGCCACACAAATTGCTCATGTTTTTATGCAAAACGTGTTTAAGCTTCATGGGCTTCCAAAAATGATAATTTCTTATCGTGATGTGAAGTTCACATCAGCCTTCTGAAGAACGCTATTCGCTGATTTAGGAACCCAACTAAATTTCAGCACAGCATACCATCCTCAGACCAATGGACAAACTGAATGAGTTAACCAAGTGGTGGAAGATATGTTGCGGGCATATGTGATGCAGCAACCCACGTTGTGGGAAGAATATCTACATCTGGTAGAATTCGCATATAATAATGGATATCACACCTCTACACAAATGAGCCCCTTTGAGGTTATGTACGGTCGAAAATGCCGAACACCCTCTAGTTGGGGAGGACCCGAGGATAAACTGAGCTTGGGACCTGAGATGCTTAAAGAAATGGAAGAAATGGTGAAAAGAGTGCGTGTGAATTTGAAGGCTGCTCAAGACAGACATAAAAGTTTTGCTTATCGGAAAAGAAGATTTAAGGAATACCAGGTTGGTGATCACGTGTATATCAGAATTCAAACTAAAAGGAGTACCTTACAATGGAGCGGGTGTGCCAAATTAGCACCCCGATTTTGTGGACCCTTCCAGATCCTGGCTAGGATTGGCCCAGTGCCATATCAGCTCGCTTTTCCAAGCCACATCCGAGTCCACAACGTGTTCCATGTCTCGATACTCAAGAAATATGTCTATGACCCCAAGCATGTGATTCAATGACGGGACATTCAGGTAGTAACTATTGCTGCAGTAGACTGTTGAAATGGTTATTGAAAGGAAAAAGCTAACTTTGGAATTGTGTAATGCAGGTCGAACCGGAAGGAGAGGTTCTGGTCGAACCTCTGAACATCCTCGACCGGAGAGAAGTGCAGCTGCGGAAACGAGTTATTACCCAAGTTAAGGTCCAGTGGTGACACTATGGACCTGAGGAAGCCACTTGGGAAGATGAAGAATTAATGAGAAGGACTTATCCAGCTCTGTTCGTAGCTGAAAGACACCGGGACGGTGTCCAATCTCAGGGGGAGGAGATGTGATGACCGGATAATTATGTGAATAAATTCTCTGTTTTTACCATTGTAGGTAAAATGTGGAACAGAGATTATTACTTTTTTATAATGGTGAAAATATTATTAATTCCAAACTGAAACTGAATTGAGTTGATTACATATAGTAACTTTGATGAAGAAGTTATTTTTCTTTTCTGCTAGATTGATTTTCTTTTAAATACATATGTATAAATATATATCAATAAACAGTTGCCAAGAAGGGGGCAAAACCCTAACTATTTTCCTATCCTTCCATAGAAATATGGAAAGGAAAGGCCTGGGCTGTTAAGGAACAGACGGGGGAAAGAAAAGGAAATATGGCAGAAAAGGCAGAAACAGAAAGGAGGTGCTAAGTCTGGTGAGGACCAGATAGCACAGGCACAGAAAGTGCGTGACAGTTTGCTGAGGGAAGAGGCCTTGAAAATGAGCTTGGGGGGAGATTAGTCTGCATCGATTAATCTCGCGGTTGGGTGGAAAACAAGCGACAAGAAATAATCTTCTCCAGACTGGAGAAGGTCCGGAAGCCACGGGTGACAGTGCAGGTATGTACTGTTACTGCTGTTTTATTTGCAGGAAAACTGATATTCCTTCAATAACAGATATCTGGTGGTAGTTCCAGTATATTAATAGGAAAAGGATTACATTTAGTTGAGAAGAGAAAGACTATTATCCTAGTTGATAAACACTAAGTCATATATATACATTTCTTGGAAGAGCAGAGTGTTGTCTGTTATAGTTCCATAGAACTTAGGTTCCTTATTTAACTTAAAACGTGAATTGTGTACAATCGAATGAACTTGGGTTGATAATTAATCTGAGCGGAAGGACGTCTGGGAGACTTCGGTAGGCTAATACCCCACCAAATTCTTCCCATAACATACAGACCGCTGGTTGTGGAAAACAGTAACTTTATATACAGAAAATGAAAGAATTGAGTAACTGTATCTCTATACAATAAAGAAGATGGAAATAAATAACTGAATGAGCTGTAAATAACCAGCGGCAAAAATATATGAGTCGAGGTGAGATTTGCTCCCTCATACTGTTATAACAAAATATTCTTTAAAAACATATGCTGTAAACGCGATTTTACACCCTCCACTGTAACAATATGATACAGTACATTATTCAACGGCATCGCAAAGTGAAAAGCTATGATCAAACGACATTCATAAATATTTATATAACCTCCAGTAACCGGGTCGGGATTTGCAATGTAAGGGGGCGACATTGAACATATATATATTGAAAGAAATATACATCACAGAACCCGAAGAATACAGCTCTCAAGGGTTACATAACTGGAATTAACCAAGTAGCAGGAGACAACAAAATCGGCGAACATAGAACCAGAAATATTGGGAACAGTTCCCTTAATATAATTTTTACAGTAAACCCAGAAAAACCATAGTCAATATATGGAACAAATTCCTGTGCGACGAGCACATTTGGCGTAAGGCCATCTAATGTAAATAAATGAACACACATATGCTGTAAATTAAAAAGGGCGTAAACTATATAGCAAATGAGATAATCAAACCCTCGTTGATGTCAAACCCTTTATTATAGAATTGGATTGATAGCCATATACAGAGAACGAAAGCTCAGAAACAATTCATATGGACGAACTTTCTAAAGAAAAATCAAACTATACGTTCAGAACTGAGCTTCACTCAGCGCAGGACAAAGACACATATATATATATTAAAAAAAAAAAGACAGTCCTTTAATATTAAAACTGTTCTGGAAGGCCGAATAAAAAAGACAGTCCTTTAATATTAAAACTGTTTTGGAAGGCCGAGTCAAAATCCAGGAAAACCACGGCTGGCAAATAGAACCCTTTCATAAAGTAAGAGAGCCCAGCTCTCGAAAGTTCGTTAAATTACAAGTAAAACTTAAATAAGACCGAAACCCCCTTAAGGGAAATTTCATTACTGTAATTCTGTAATAGTATAAAAACGAATGCCATAACATTGGCTGTGGAGGGCTTCATAGCCAGAAAGTAAATACACAACCACATCCATGAGGAAACACGTAAATACCTGACAAGGAAAGGAAGGGTATTAATTTACTCTTCATTTCAACGCCAATATTCTCTAGAGGTGAAGCTCTTACCGTAGACAAGATCACCCTGGGGTTCCATGACTGTAATTTCTCATCGCCGTGCCGAGCTTCAGTCCTGTTCACCATTCAGTATATTAACAATTAGTTTATAGATCCGAACCTTAACCGGGTAAAAGATTGTTTAAAAAGAAAACGGAAATGGATAGGAAGCAAGCATACTGTAAATTAAATAAATGGAATGTTGATCATTCGCATAGCTCCAAGGATGCACAATGGTTCCAGATTATTAACAGAGACGGGAGAATCACCTGAGTAGCAGCCATTGTAGGAGGATGTCGCGCCATCTGAACTCTCGCGAGGCGGCCTCTCTCGAAGAAATGAACAATAGAAACCCTAGATTGGGGTTTGTAGGGTAAACCCGCGAGGCTACCACCGACCGATGGTGGGATTGAATCCCCATCGTTGATTTCTGCCAGCATCCCGAGAGGCCGAGTACCTGTCTGATACATTCAATGTGAAAATCTTCACTCGCGATCTGCAACCAGATCGAAGGTCGATGATATCAAGACGGGACACTTGTCCATATCTCATGCAATTGATATGCGGTGGGTAGGATCCATCGTATGGGTCGGTACTGTACAATCGTATGGTATCCAAATTGTAAAATAACCGGTTGGTAAAAACCTTAATTGCAGATTGTAAAGTCGCCTGGGTAATGATTATTATAATATACGTATGGTGAAATATTAAAAGATTACCAAGGGTGTAGGTTAAACCTTAATCCCAAACTGTAATATGTGCCATGCAAGTAAAAGAAATTTCTTTTTTTATGTGGTATATTATTATCATTGTTGTGTAGGTGGATATGACATTTGACTTCTTGTTTTTCTTGGTGAGACATGTTTCCCTCTCTTCCCGATTTGTATCTATCCTATTTTTTTAATGATTTTTGCTAAACATTTTGGTTATGGTTCTTGAAATCTTCTTCATTTCTGTGGTCTACCCAATCATCCTGTGATAGGCCATTTTCCATAGGATTTAGTTACTCTTCCTCTTTTCCTATGTTTGGAGAATCCTCGTGTTTCTTTGCACTGGGAATTAAAAGACATAGAAAATAAATTTTAAGAAGGCACTATCAAAGAAAAAGCAATGGGGAAGAACTAGTACTCTCATATATGATCTAGACGAAGATCAACTGACTAGGGTCAAGCCTTAGCTCTCTTGAGGGTTTTTATATGTCAACAAATCAGAATGAAATTTTCTAACTATTGGATTTTTTGTGATTTTTATTGAAATTTGGTCCATTTTTTTGTCCAATATTCATTTTTGTTGTTTAAATTAGGCTTTTGACTATATATGAATTCAGTTTCCTTGAAAAACCTTTGAGCCAATTCACCATTCAAACTTGTGATTCTAGCAAATCCCTACCAGATTCTAGATAATTTTATAAAAAAAACACGAAAAAACCTTAAAAAAATCTAACAAATAATCTACCGCCACTCCTAATAAATAAAACCAAAAATAATTAATTTGAGAGTATAATGAAATCCCAATTGGTTCATTATAGGATGGGTGCACAGAGTTGGGCAACATGGTTAGGAAGAAAATTTCACACAACTTATTTTTGTTGTATTGAAAATAACAGGCGGTTATGTTTTTAAATAACATTTCCCATTTTCTTTTGATTGGGTAATGAAAGTGATCGTAGTATTAGCTCTAGCATTGTTGATGTGGCGAGCATGCCTTCATTAATTTTCTCATTTATGGGGGAGGTTCTATTCATATATTTTATTTCCATCCATTTGAAATGAATTTATTCTTTCTAAATTTTCACTCTCACACCATTTCAGTCCGTGTTGTAATTTTATGCTAAATTCCATAACAAACAGACAATAAAAAAAAATGCTCTGTTTTTACTTTGTTTCTACACAGAAAACTGAAGATTTTGTTTTCTAGAAATGGTGTTGCAGCAACGTTAATCGTGGTGTTGCAGCAACGCAATTTTTGACGTCAAGTCACTCGGTGTAACGACAACGCATTTTTGACGACAAGTCACTTTAAGACAATTGACATTTGGTGTAACAACAACTAAAATAATTGGTGTCAAGTCACTTTTAGACTTACAGAGTAATAACAACGTGCTTTTGACACTTGGTGTAACAGCAACTAAAATAATTGGCGTCAAGTCACTTATAGACTTACAGAGTAATAACAACGTGTTTTTGACACTTGGTGTAACAAGAACAGAAAACAAGCAAAACAGTAAACTTGTATTCATAAACAGTAAACAAAACTGATACAAATTCGTCTTCCTCGTGACAGAGGGTTTACAGAAAGGAACACTTCAGTTCCAGAAATCAATTTTCACTATCTCTGAAAATTGCAGGTTCAGCACTTCTGTGCATTTACAGAAGAGACTCACTATGTTCTTCTAACCTTCTCTCTTTCTCTCAGAGTACAAAAACAGAACTGTTGTTCAAAATCTCTTGCACTCACACAGAAAACAGAACTGTTGTTCTTTTTCTTACACCTACAAACCGAACTGTTGTTCTATACGTTTATAGGAAAATAAATATCTGAGTTTAAATAATAAACTAACCAAAATATCTACTAATGTTTATCTCTGTATTAATTACAGAAGGAGGTGATGCCTTTCTCAGTAAACCAAGTCGGCAGACTGCAAGGGTATTTAATTCTGCGTATTTAATGGTCAAAAATATCAGAAGACTTTGCAGCATCGGACAATCTGAAATATCTGCAGAAGATCAGATTCCGGATCAACAGTTATTGTGTTGCAGTTGGAATTAAATTCCAACAGTTCGAACTTGAATGGAAAATATAGGAAACCCAGTTTAAACAAGACATATATCCACCTTGTCAGGCCCTATAGCATGTTTATAGAAATATTTCAAGTATTTATTGAGGTTGAATTTGAAATGGTTGAGTGGCATTTTTATTTTTCATTTTTTGTAATTATTTATGGAGTTGTCTTTAGTGAGGTGAAATCATAATTTGTGTTATTTAAACTGGTTTTCTAACTATATATATGGATTCAACACCCTGAAAAACCCTAGGGCACTTGGACTATGTAGGAGTTACCCATCAAACTTGTGATTTCAAAACATTCTTGCTAGATTTTAAAGAAATTGAACTGGAAAAAACCATCGAAATAATTTCCAAAAAATCTCACTAAAAACAACTGGATTATTTATAAGTAGCAAACTTTTAGTACATCCATAATTTAATGCGATTTGCTTGTATTCATTTCTATTGTTAATGTTTTCACTATTTTCATCCGATGGAATTTAAAAAATAAAAATATATTTACAATTTAGAATACACATTAAAAATATGAAACATAAAAATTCCAATTGCTTACCAAAAAAATATAATTTTATTTATGAAAAGTTGTTATAATTCAAAAAAAAATATATTGTTTTATATAATGATTTTTTTTTGGTTAAAGGATTTCCATTTAATTGATAACACCCAAATAAGTTTCCAACAAAATGCGAAAAGAATATTGTAAAGTGTAACCACTATTTAACACATCACATTATTCATGAAAATTTTGTTTCAAAATTCAATGCGTGTACTAATAAAATTATTCGTATGTTCCTTCGAAGGAGATCCCTAAAGATGGATAATGTATTCTTTCATGAATTTTATCTTTCACTTTGTCAAATGCCAAGACCTTTATTATAATTTGTGGCATTCCTAATTGAGTATGAAAAAGCATCCCATGATCATATGAAAGAATCTGAAGAACTTTCTCATGTTCACATATTAAAGAAAAAATCACGCTAAGACTCCATCAAAGAGCAAGAACACGAAGGAGAATTTAATAGTGAAAGTCACCCAGCATTAGAGGAAGACTTTGATGAAGCACATCATATTGCGAGTTTAAGTCCATGAAAAAGACACTCTTGAGAGAACACCCTTCCTCATGAAGATTAGAAATCAGAAAGCCTTATGTCTTCTCAGAATTCTCAATTTGATTATCTTTATTGTTATGATTATAAGAAATTGAATTTGAAGAAAAACCCTCAAATTACGATGAGTTTGAGAAGGTGTTTGCTTCTCATTTAATGGAGATGAGGACATCCAAGATTCCATCTCTCCTTTGCATTAAGAGAAGGGTTTAGTGAGATACACTAATTTCAAAGTTTTTGAATTATGCGATGCATCTTTTTATGATTTGGAAAGTAAAGAATATTAAAATAAATTATTGGGTTTGGTCAATTTTTAATTTGATGATTAACATGGTGATCATTAGATTGAAAATATTGATAATATTTTCTTATATTGAGATGCATAAATGAGAAACGAGTTGTTTCCATTTCGACGGGAATTACATTTTTGATATTGATGGTGATTTTAAAGCCAAAATTGCAAAATTGTTGTTTTAAGAATAGCCATCATTATAAAACAAAAAAATTCATTATCACTCTAGCCATATATATACATGAATGATGCATATTTTTGGCAACGTTAAGAGGATAAATTTACATATCTGTTCTAACCATCGAGGGTTGATTTATTACAACCTTCTCATGGAAATTTCCAACCATATTCCATAGGGTATGACACATATTATTTTGAGCACTTGGAGTTGTTCTATGAAAGTGCAAACTCCTTTTTTTGTATAGGTCATTTTCTTTGCTTCATTTTATGTATCTTGATTGTGATTTTTTACATTGCTATTTTCAATTATTGTTTGATTTCATGAACTCTTACTTACATCTAACATTTTTGTTGTATTTCCTTTGATTTTTCATAGACCATTATGATCATATTACCTTGCCTCTTTTTACTAATGGTTTTATGCGGAGATATAGCATGATTAGTTTATTGATATAGAATGAAATTTTTGGATTTCCATAGATTGTAAGTGTTCTCATGCACTTTACCATGAGCATGTGTCCCCATTTTGGAGCTATATGTTATCAATTGACATCTAGTGGTAACTAGATGATATTTTTTTCAGGTGACTCTTATCTCAAATAATAGTTCCATTGATGAGATTTATGATTCTCCACCAATTGTTAACTAAGGATTCCTCCCACATTTTCTTAGTTCACTCACATTTGATGGATATGGTGCACAAAATACATGACTTACATTATTTTCTCGCCTCATTTTGAGTTTTAATGCCTTATGTACTTGTCATTAAGTGTTGATGATTCTTTGAGTTAGATAATGGATCGTAATGCTCTAAATTTGTGTCTTTCGCCATGTTTGACCTTGGTGATGATCAACATCTTCTAAATAAGTGTTGTCACTATTAGTTTGAGTTATACTATTAAGGGGATTTCAAAGGGGTAGCATGCCCATATCACAATCCATACTTAACACTTTCCATATTTCCCATTTCCCATTGTCACTTTCATGGTTGTTGTCACATGTCACAAAAAGGTTCAGGCATCATAATCCCATGAGAAGGAATTATGAGGTGAAGGTCAATTTAAATAAATAAAAAAAAGGGGAGGAAGAGAAAGATGCAAAGTAAAATGAAAATAAAATAAAATAAAAAATAAAAAGCCAAGGCAAAGCTTAAGTAATTGTCCCCTCATAATGAGGCCATTACCCTAAGTCCTATGCGAGGAAATGCATCACTTATAAAAGGAATAAATGAAATTATTTGAAGTTTTATCTAATGAAACTCATATGGATAAAAAAGGACTCATGAAATGAAGTTTGAAAAAAATCCAAATAAAGTGGTCATAAGAAATAGTGCCAAGGAAAGGGTATATCAAAGCATATGTGCTCCTCCATTTTCAAATGTGCCCATGTTAATGAATATCTTAAATAACCTCGCTTTATTGTCTAATGAAACTTATGAAGTCACATGCCAAACCATACTATATATCACTACACCTACTATGTAATGGCCTTTCTTGGTAACCACTTCTCTTCTTGGGCATTGACATATGTAATATGTACTAATAATGACCCTCCCATACCTAAAGGTGGCAAATATAATGAATTATATGAGTTATTTTTGAAGTTTGAAGATTATGTAAGTAATGGATTCTAAATATAACATGACCCATATTTTTATGTGGCATTGGACTTGTGTGCATCCTTCCAAATAAATGACTATGTTGGGTCACTTCAGCTCACATTAGAGAAATTTTGAGGTCTAAAATTAGCCTCCTAATGAATATTATAATATAATAGTGGAAAAAATAAAATAAAATAAAATTACATCATCAAATTTTAGAGGGAAAAAAAGAAAAACTATTTTTTCAACTCATATTTTCAACTTATTTCCATATGTTTTTGCTCAAATTTCGAGTGGGGTCACTCTTTGTATGCAGAATTTAATTCCTCATCCAAGAAGTACCCTCGCTGTGTACTTTCAATGCAATCTGCTACACGAACAATGAGAAGTACATGAAAAAATGTTATTACAGTCACATTTTTGCATGTCTTTTTCGTTTTTCGTGTAGCAGGGTCCTAACTTTCTTATATGTGCATATTTTTTATGCGCATATACGGAATTTGTGCATATACAGAAAATATGCGCATATACGGAAATTGTGCATATACAGAATATATGCGCATATCTTCCGTATATCCCTAACTTCTTATATGTTCATATCTTCTGTATGTGCATGTCGTTTATGTATCTACATCGTATATGCAGAAATTCCATATACGAAAATTGCACATATATGGAAATTGTGCATATACGGAAGTCGCATATACAAAAATTGTGCATAAATGGAAGATATCCGCATATCTTCCGTATATGCACAATTTCCATATATGCACAATTTCCGTATATGGAATTTGTGCATATACGATGTAGATACATAAACGACGTGCATATACGGAAGATATGAACATATAAGAAAATTAGCGATATATGTGCATATACGGAAGATATGCGCATATCTTCCATATATCCCTAATTTTCTTATATGTGCATATCTTTTATGCGCATATACGGAAATTGTGCATATACGGAAGATATGTGTATATCTTCCGTATATCGCTAACTTTCTTATATGTGCATATTTTCTATGCACATATATGGAAATTGTGCATATACGGAAGATATGCGCATATCTTCCGTATATCCCTAATTTTCTTATATGTGCATATCTTCTGCATATGCACATCGTTTATGTATCTACATCGTATATGCACAAATTCTATATGGAATTTGCACATATACAATTCAGATATATAAACGACATGCATATATGGAATATATGCACATATAAGAAAGTTAGGGATATACGGAGGATATGTGCATATCTTCCGTATATGAACAATTTCCATATATGCGCATATCTTCCGTATATGCACAATTTTCATATATGCAAATAGAAAATATGTACATATAAGAAAATTAGGGATATATGGAAGATATGCGCATATCTTCCATATATTCATACATGGAAGATATGCACATATAAGAAATTTACTCATATACGAAAAATATGTAGATATCTTTTGTATATGCACAATTTCCATATATGCGCAAATATACGGAAATTGTGCATATATGGAAGATATCCGCATATCTTCCGTATATGCGTAAATTTATTATATGTGCATATCTTCCGTGTATGCATATACAGAAGATATGCACATATCTTTCGTATATCCCTAATTTTTTTATATGTGCATATCTTCTATGTGCATATACAGAAGATATGTGCATATATGGAAATTGTGCATATACAGAAGATATGCGCATATCTTTCGTATATCCCTAACTTTCTTATATGTGCATATCTTTCGTATATGCACGTCATTTATGTATCTGCATTCTATATGTGCAAGTGCCATATACAAAAATTACGCATATATGGAAATTGTGCATATACGGAAGATATGCGCATATCTTCTGCATATGCATAATTTCCGTATTTGCGCAATTTTTGTATATGGAATTTGCGCATATACGATGCAGATACATAAATGACATGCATATCTTCTGTATATGTGCAACTTCCATATATTCGCATATCTTTCGTATATATGTAAATTTCTTATATGTGCATATCTTCCATATAAGAATATATGGAAGATATGCACTTATCTTCCGTATATCTCTAACTTTCTTATATGTGCATATCTTCTATGCGCATATACGGAAAATATGTGCATATACGGAAATTGCACATACATGGAAGATATGCACATATTTTCTGTATATCCCTAACTTTCTTATATGTGCATATCTTCCGTATATGCACGTCGTTTACGTATCTGTATCGTATATGTGCAAATTGCATATACTAAAATTGCACATATACGGAAACTATGCATATACGGAAAATATGCACATATTTTTTGTATATGCGCAATTTCCGTATATGGAATTTGTGCGTATACGATGTAGCTACATAAATGACGTACATATACAGAAGATATGCATATATAAGAAAGTTAGGGATATATGTGCATATACGGAAGATATGTGCATATCTTCCGTATATCCCTAACTTTCTTATATGTGCATATCTTCTATGTGCATATACGAAAATTGTGCATCTACAGAAGATATGCGCATATCTTATGTATATACCTAACTGCTTATATGTGCATATCTTTTATACGCATATACGGAAATTGTGCATATACGGAAGATATGCGCATATACAGAAATTGTGCATATACGGAAGATATGCGTATATCTTCCGTATATCCCTAACTTTCTTATATGTGCATATTTTCCGTATATGCACGTCATTTATGTATCTGCATTGTATATGTGCATATATAATGCAGACACATAAACGACGCGCATATAGGAAGATATGCACATATAAGAAAGTTAGAGATATACGGAATATATGCACATATATGTACGTCATTTATATATGTGCATCTACCATATATGCACAACTTCCATATACAAAAATTGCGCATATAAGAAAATTATGGATATACGGAAGATATGCGCATATCTTTTGTATATATGTAACGTTCTTGTATATGCATATCTTCCATATATGTACATCTTTTATATACGTGCATCTACCGTACACGTGCAACTTCCATATATGGAAGTTGTGCATATATGGAAGATATGTGTAACTTCTGTATATTCGCATATCTTCCGTATATGCATGTCTTTTATATATGTGAATCTACAGCATATGTGCAACTTCCATATATAGCAATTGCACGTATACAGAAATGTGTAACTTTCATATACAAGAATTACACGTGTATGGAAATGTGCATGCCATTCATGTATTTACATCGTATATGTGCAAATTTCATATAAATAAAGTGCGCATATATGGAAATCGTGCATATATGGAAGATATTCGCGCATATCTTCCGTATATACATAATTTTCATATATGTGCAAATTCCATATACATAAATTATGCATATACCGAAATTGTGCATATACGCAATATATGCGCATATCATTTGTATATGCGCAACTTTCGTATATTCTTATATCTTTTGTATATGCATAACTTTCTTATATATATTCAAATCTTCCGTAAATACACATAACCTCCGTAAATGTGCGCAACCTCCGTATGTGTATATCTTTAGTATATGTGAAGCTATTGTATATGTGAAACTTTTAGTATATCATAATGATATGTTTTTCCACGCATGCAACATCAAATAAGATATAAATATAAAAGTAACTTAACTTGTCAACTTGATAATTTGTAAATAATAAAAGCAAAACCCGTTACAACTACATTCATCAAAAGTAATGTAACATTGATAGAATATAACATCACATCAACACAAGGATTTAAAATTCAATGAAGATGTTGTCATAAACACAAGTCTAAATTTATGTATTTTTATTCAAAATAGGTCCAACTATACATGTTTCTTTTTTACAAAATAGAACTTCATTTCCAACATAGATAATGGAATCTCATGCCCATAAATGACATAATGGAAAACAACATCATGATCGATCTAAAGTATGTGTCTATAAGTCACCCTCGTTTCTCTTGGAACTCCCATGGGGATTTCCAAATTGATATCTCTGCAAAAATTACAAAAATCATTTAGTTGTAAAAGTTGAAAGGAATATAATCAATTTCATTAATTCATGATGATATTTTGATCAAATACTCATTCTCACCGTGAGGATCAGAGGCAATGGAGAAAACAAACCTTCCTAGGTAGATGGTGGAGCACTTGGTGACAGATATAAGCATGGTTCAGGGGTGCTAGATAAAGGCATGGTGGATGTGAAATAGGGAAAAGGTAGTGGCTGTGGGCGACAATACACCCCCACCAATTGTACGATAATGGGAATCACTGTAGGCCGGGGGATTAACCTAGGGGGGAAATTGAAATGTTAAGGGTGGACGATTGAAAAAATGAGAATGGTGGATGACTGAAGGGTAGGGTTGAGCATTGGGAAGGTATTATAGAGGTGGTTATAGGCATGGAAGAATTTATTCAGGAAAAAGGTGGTGTGGGTGTGGGTGATGATACATCCTAATTGGTTCGACAATAGGGGGAGCACCTTTGGGGAGGATATTGGGATTTAATTGCTGAAGCAGTGTTCCCAATGCTAGATCTTTTTTCAATAGCATGTTCATCAAATAAATGAATTCGACAATTTGGAATGTTGTGAGATGTGGGTCCCTCATTTGTAACAATATAAATAGTTCATATAGTTATTCAAATGTGTTGAACATGATAATATATCTCATTTAACGTAAAACAATGCATAGCATGAAATTTCCATACCAATATTAGGTATAATAGAATCTTGCATTATCTCAAGCGCGTGGTCCACACTTCTTTGTTTATGAGAAGATGACTCCAATTATTCATCCATTCTTTTTTTCCTTACATGAACTCATCCAACCCTTTCAAGTTGTATTTTATCAGTCCCTGATTTTGTCTTGCGACCACATTGCCTCTTTTTATTTACTCGACTCAAGAAACTATGTTTTCTCTTGGTAGTGATCTTGGATGAAGTTATAGTATTGAAAAACATTTTGTTGTATTCTTGACATGCTTTTTCTACCAAGTTGTTCAATGCATATACCTATTCCAAATTTGTAGGTATTATGGATCTCAATTTCTCATGAGTTGATGAGTTAACGTGTTTCATCTCATCATCTTCGGAGAATGCACTATGTTGTCATACATTGGTTATTTCAACAATGTATGAGAAATTATCTAAATTATCAATGCTTGTTTCATTATGATAATCCAGATTGGGAGGAGAATCAAAGCATGGCGAAAGCTCTGTTTGGATTTCTGGGCCCAATATAGGTGTTTCATTGAAATCAAATAAAATTCTTCACCTTTCTATAGTGGTATCACTGACACCAGGTGCTACATTTTCACCCAAAATAGTGTTACTCACTAACATCTCAACTTTCAAGACATGTTTACAGATATTTCCATTCAGGGCCCAATTGCAATCGCAGAAGTGTAGATTAGAACCCTTATATATGACATTGTACCAAATGTCATGAGTATCGTTATTTTGGCTACGAACCCAATAATCATTACTCTTTTCATTAGGCACACAATTTTCATTTGGGATTTTCTTAGCTCTGCACTTGGATGAATTCAATTGTTCCTGTATTTTTCTAGGTCATACAAAACCAGCTTCTTTTAAACGGTGCATATGATTGTAATATAATACAACCTTTGTCAACAAAACATAGATTAACCAATCAACCCTTCTATGGCATACACTATTCCTCTCACATAGGTACCTTTCCGTGATATACCGATGGTAAGATTTAATGGCATTGATCATATCTTGATTTGAATGTGGAAAATTTCTGTATGCTTTTGCCCACATATCTGTAGAAAATTTTTTATTAGTTATATATTAATAAGTATACATATGACAAGAAAAATAGAGTCATTAAAACCACCAATAAGAAGCTTACATATTTTGTTGTTGGCTAACCAAGTATTTCTAAAATATTCCAAAAAGCTTTTTTGTTCACTGAATTCTTCAAATAAGGTTTCAACTTTCTTTTTCACAGATTCATCATCTTTACACGTGTGCATGATTTCTCCTAAACCATGAAAAATGTGTATTTGATTTTCCCTTCCTTGGACCTTGTTTCCAACATTCTTCAACTATGCACGATAAACATGCCACACACATAATAATACTTTACACTTCATTGAAGACCTGCAATAACATAATTTTAAAAGAGATTATACATTACAATATTTTTTATACCTCTTATAAAAATAATAAACACATAACCTCAATGCTTCAATTTTGGCAGTACCATCATCTGTGATGAAGGCCACAACATGCCAATCTAGTCACTCTTTGTTTCCAATTGCAAATAAGGCCAACATCCATTTAGAAAGATCATCTATAGTATTGCGTGATGATATCACCCAAGCTACTGGAACCCCATTGTGATGTTTTTTGAAAACCATTAAGGTGTAAAGTTGATACTGAATTACAAAAAATGTGCATAATTATATTTATATAAGATACATGCATTAATGAGCTTAAATAAATGAATTAGATTTAGGATAAATATGTACTCACCCCGTACTTATTTGTACTAAAGGTTGAATCCATTGAGATAATATTATTGTGAGAGTATTTTAGCATCATTGAACACATCCACTTTGTTTGTATGCCTATGATAAAAGGGATATTTTCAACAAGGTCTTGTTTTTGGTAGAAGAAAAAACTCTCTGGGTGTTCCTTATACCAGCATTCTACAGTCTTTCGGTCACTTTGATATTTAACATACTCTAGCCTTATGGTATAATTGTAAATGTTACTTATATATTTTCTTATCATGCATGTATCTCGAGGTATCTCTGTGAATAACTTGCCAGATCCATCTTTCACATCAGAGATGAACTTGTCCCATATCATTGTAACATTGAAACCTCTTTTAATGAAATGTTGGACACTAGATTGCATATCCCTTGTTAAATGTGGTGCAGAAGTGAATCTCATGGACCTACCAATCGCATCTGTCCCATGATAAATAACATTAGATTTATCAATATGCCTACTGCAGTATATATTATTACAGCATCATCTGGTCTCATTTGAAGTCGTCACATAAAGAAGTGACATTGGCAACCAACTTTAATACTTTCATGTTGATTGTGGTTTGTCTTTAGATCTGATGATGCACTCCTAATTCTCCTTTTCTACTATGGACCATATGAACACCAATAAATGTACGTAAAAAAATTACTACAAATTAGAGATAATATTTATGCATATTGAAAAAATTATACGCATCTTGAAAAAGCATATAGAGACTCACACACTGTACTCCAGATATGTTGAGTAATTGGTGTGTTTGATATCCTCTATTTTTTTACTTCGATGATTCTTAAGAAGAAATTGAGTGGGTGCACTTTCATTTGATTCCTCTCCACTTATGAAATCATCAAGTCGACAATATGGAATAATTGCAACTTGGTCCCCCTCATTCTCTGTCCATGTTCACACTTCTGCTGAAAATTGTTTCGTATTTTCTGGGTATTCAACTCCAACTCGTTAATCTTCTCCCACTTAGTCATTCTTGAAATACCTATACAAATTGCATTGAAAATAATTTAGTTTGAGTAAATATTATGTTCTTGATCAATGTATAGGATACTAAGATGGAAGTCTCATTTTTAAGTAAATATTTTATAATTTTCACATAAACCACTTTGGGATTAAGTAATATTGAGGGGATCTTAGATGACATTGTACGATAAGTAAGATCATAAGATATTGGGTCATTAATAAGCTCAAATATCTCTGACAAATTTAGACTAACCATCTATGACATATGAATTCTTTTTGGAGGTGGTGCCATGATATTATTGTCGAGGGGTGACTTGTGATGAGTCACTAAGGTGGAAGGGGTCAAAGGGAATTTCCTAACATTGAAACATAAGATGGTGCGCTAATGGGTCCCTTAAAATGGGGATGAAAGGGAGAGACATAAAACCTCTCCCCAACAAACCCCCCAATATCAAGAGTAAAACCACTAAAATTTTTTGTGAATTAAGACAAGAGGAAATCCCCTCTATTAAATATTCTTTGAGAAAAAATACACGATGGTGGTGACTTAGTAATGTTATTGAATAGGATAGGGACTTGACTAGGATACAATAGGATCAACTAGATCAAAAAGACAAGACTCACCAAACCACACCTGATTTTGCAATCTAGTTCCTCTAGCTAAAAAGCCAAAGCCTATAACAACCATCCTTGAAGAATAAAGGGTGGCACTGATTTGCATATATATTGATCAAAGAATTATTCCCCCTTAAAGCATCCAAGAAGTTAACCGGTGATCGACGTGGAGGGCCGTAGAGGAGGGAGCTCCACTCCCTCCTATAAGGAGGCCGTAGCCAGTAGAAGCAAGACACCTCTGGAAAAGGCTAGAGGTACTGTGGATGAAGGGATAAGAAAGATGGAAGAGGAGATACGAGAATTAGGAGGCCATAGTTAGTAGAGGCAAGAAACCTCTGGAAAAGGCCAGATGTACTATGGAGGAAGGGACAAGAAACACGGAGGAGGAGATAGGAGAAGCCACAAATAAGGAAAATAATGGCTCCAAACACAAGGAGGTGGAAGACAAAAAATAGGGAACTAAAGACAAAAGACAAAAGGGACCCTTCAAACCAAAAGTAGAGATCACACCTAGAGTTATTTTAAATAATCCATCTCTGCAGGCGCACAGGGATCACATGAATATGTATGGCATCATATGCAAATTCATGGGTTTATGGCCCACTGAAAAAGCTTTACAGTCATGGATTAGATACCACTAGAAACCTAAAGGGAGCATTGACCTACACCTTGGGTCAAAGGGATTTTTTACTGTGGTATTCATGAATATTGAAGACAAGGACAAAGTTTTCAAAGGAGGACCTTACTTCTATGCAGCAGCTAGACTCTACATGCGGCTATGGATGATGAATTTTGTTCTAGAACGTGAAACTTTTACTTCAGTACCTGTCTGAGTAAGGATCTACTCTCTACCTCTTGATTACTGGAAAAATGAATCATTAGCCGTTATCAGCAATAAATTAGGTCATTTTATTAAAGCTTTTGAAGCCACAAGAAAGCAAAAATATACTTCCTTTGCCAAAATATGTGTGGAGATGGATTTATCAGGAGCTATATCAGATGAAGTGATCTTGGAAGTTTTTGATGAAGAATGGGTGCAAATAGTAGATTATGAGCACATTCCATTCAGATGTCACAGATGCCATGAACATGGACACCTTTTCAGAGATTGTCCGCTCAGTAAAGTAGTAAGCAAGAGCAAAAATAACACAATGAAGGAAACATACAGCTTTCAGAAAGTGGTGAAAGATGGAAATGACAGCAAAAGAGTACCAAAACAACATCAAGATGAATGTCAACAAATCAGTCAGAACAAATTCCAAGTGCTTGAGGAAGATGAAGAGATCTCAAAATAAGATCAAGCAATGGAAGGAAGTCCTGCGGACAAGGAATCTGAAGAAAACTGGGAAAATACACAGGACATCGATTATCAGAAGGAAGCCATAATGAGTGATGCAGAATTGGAGATGGATCAGGAATGACCCAAAATGAGATGGACCTCGAGGATCATGAACTACAAGAAATTCTTGATAAAGAAAACCGAGATCTGGAACGGTTTTTGATATAAGGAACCACGGGAGGAGTAGACTCGTTACCACAAGAAGAACTCAATAAAATACAATAGTTGTTTCTATGGAAATCATAGCTTGGCTGCTAAAATACCTAGAGTCAGTGAGATGAACATCACTATTCATTGGCATGAGCGCAGCGTATACCATAGTTCCTTAATTAATGGAGAGCCTCTCTTCTTTTCTGGGATCCAGGCTCAGGCAAGAAAGTTGAGCAGGTGTGGAAGGAATCCTTGTTTTACTGGTAACGAGAATCTTTACATTTTTGGGCCTCAGAGAGTAAAAATGCTTCCATGGCGGTTTTTGGATGTTCACACCGCTCTTAAGTGGGAAACAATTTTAGCGATTTTGCAGGTATCCCATCTAACATCCTACACGTGGTAGAGAGAGGGTTTGGAAAACTGCCCTCCATCACACACTAACATCTGGTCAGCTTGTTTGGTGTGATATTATGCTCTACCGTTGGATCTCTCTATGTGGATCAACGATTTAGATTGTTCGTGCAGCTTGGAGGGGCGGCCCATTAAGCTTCAATCATTTTTGTTGTGCGATATCATTCAAGGCTGTTGTCTTAGACACCATAATGGATGGCTTAGATCAAAGGGACTTGCTCGAGGACTGAGTTGCCGAAGATCTCGCAGGCTACTTGGGGTGTTGCAATTATGGGTTACTTTGGATTCGGGTCTGGATTCACTGTTATCTTCCGTGCATGTTGAGCTTTGAGGTTGGAATCGGTGGATTTCGGGAGATTCACATGCGCCAAGTTTATTCCACCATTCGGACTTGAAATCCGTTTAGTATGGTTTCTATTTCTTCATCAGGTCCGTTTTTGGAATCTAAGGATATGCCTTTTTTGGCTCCAATTTGTGTCTCATCTGTAAGATCTTTGAAAAACGATTGTGCGGTTTAGGCTTTTGTTTGTATTTTGAATGTCTCGCAGTTATGTTTGTGGGTCCATGGCTCGGATGTTAATCTTTTGCCTTGGTACCCAAGCCCTGAGTGGATAGTTGACTCTATGTCCTTCAGGTCTCTTTAGGTAGTTGTATTATATGTAATTTGTTTCTTTGTTTCTAATGAATAGAAGGTATGACTCTTGCTTCAGCAAAAAAGAGAATTTAAGTTAGTCGTCCCCATAATATCATTGCTCACCGTAACTTACATACTTAATATTAAACAATGAACCAACTTGACATAAGTTGATGCACCCCACATCTTTGCTTTATTAGAAGCATAAGTTAGAGGCTTATTTAGCCTAATAACACCCCTCTTTTTTAATTAAGTATATTATGGAGAGTCCATTACCAGATCTCAAGGTATGTGGTTAAAGATGATAATGAGTCATTGAAAAAGGTAACTTTTAAGTGTAAAAGCATAGGTTGAGGCTTCTCGAGTTTAATAATACCACTTGTTTTTTACATAAGTAGATTGGAGAGGTCTTCACCATGAGATGTCATGGTATTGAAAGTTGAGAATGAATTGTTCAAAAATTAATATTAAGTTTAAGTTATTATGAAACAATATATAAATTATTGTAGATATTCACCCGAAGTAATTTATTAGAGCTTACATTGTCATTTTTGAATTTTTATTATTTAATTTATTTTTCGAATTTTAATTTTGTTTATTATTTTATTATTCAAATTTTTAAAATAATTTAAATAAAAAATAAGTAAATGGAAATGTTAGTTATATGATTTAATAAAATATGTAATTTAGAAAATATGATATCAGAGAAATCTAATTAAAAAGTAGACTTATATTCTGTTATCCTTTATTTAATTATGAAACTTTACATACAAAAAAATGAGTATTTATTACAGAGTTTTTTTTTACATTGTATTCTAAATGGTTCTTATGTTATGCTCGTAAATATAACTCTTAAATGCTCTACTCGACCACGAGACAATACAATGCTAGAAAGATGGAACCCCCTCTTTCTAGTGACATGGTGTTTAACATAGCTTGATAATGATTTCAGATTAGGGTTTTCACATGTCTCAACACTTCGTCAGTGTTAAATACATATAAATATTGAAACCCATAAAAGAAAAAAATTTAAATGAATATAAAAATCATATAATTTAATACAAGATATAAGTCAGGGGATATCATATCAGAGAAAACCTAATTAGAGGTTGAGGCTTATACGCTACTCTTTTTTATTTAATTATGGAAATACAAATACACAGAAAGGGGTATTGACTATCGAGATGCCTATGACATTGTTGTCTATATGGTTGTTGCAAATTATCTTTATCCTTCGTTTTGATCTCAAATCCCACCCCTATACGTTGTGCTCAACTATGTTTTAATACAATCCAAAAAGATGGAACCCTTTCTCTTCCTAGTGATGTAGTGTTTACCATAACTTGGAAACTATTTAAGGTTTAGGGTTTTCACATTTTTCAAGCCACTATTAGTGTTAAGGTTTTGGACCTTTTAGGATCTTCTTGAATTTCCACACATGACTAACTCCACATATCTAAGTAATGGCATTGATACAACATCCACTTGGTACCACAGTGTGAAAAAGTTAGCTGAACTTGTGGGAGGCATAGCTTCTGCATATGAAATTTGATTAAGGTGATTTTCACATTGTTTGAAAGCTAGAATTGGTGTGTAAAATGACTTCAAGAGGCAGAGAGTTATGCTCACAAATTTTTCACTCATTTCATATCCCAAAATAACTTTAGAAGGCTTTAAATTCTAAATCTCAAAATTAAGACATATCATAAAATATGTCACAAAAGATAATTCCTCCAATTTTCTACCCAAAAAATATCAAAATAAATAACAAATTGTCCAATAATTCATTTTAAATTAGTTAAAAAAATGTTTCATTTCAATTTTTATTTGTAAAATTTATTTTAATGTATATTCAGGTGAAACAAGAATTGGAATGTTTTGTGTAGCATTGTCTTGTTATTCTTAATATGAAAAAGTAAAGTATTTATGTATTCTTAAAATGGAATGTGTGTCACTTTTGTGGTGAGGAGAGGAATGTGTATAAAAATAAATTACATACGTAAAGCAAAATGGAAAATAAAGTGTTACTTTCCCTTTAAGTTAAGCTATGTGATCAATCAAACAAGGAAAATATTTTAGTTTGTTTTGCATATGATAAAAGGTCCTATGAAGACCTATTCGTCCTTTCCACTCTACAAGTAACCGGGCCTTGTGGAGATATCTTTTATGATGGGTACTGGGGCTACGTCCCAAAAGAACTGTTGATGCTTCTAGTAGCCAAAAAATGACGGGTACTGGGGTTACATCCCAAAAAAACTGGTGACACTTCCAGCAGCCAAAAAATGACGAGTACTGGGTCTACATCCTGAAAGAACTGGTGACGCTTCCAGTAGCGAAAAGAATCAACCAAGGTATTGAATGAGGCTTTAGTGCTTCCCACACCTCCACCTATAGGGAAAGATGCCCTAAGATTTGGCCAATAGGATACCTTCGTCTCATGGAGGCAATCGAGTCTTTACCTTGTTGGTAATCGGTCAATATCAAGCACTATATAGCTTGGGTAGCCCCATATAGGACTGCATGCACTAAGCCTAAGCTAAACCCTCTCTGAATCAGGTCTCTGTGCTACCTTGGTTGTCTTTCTGGTGGACTAATTAAAGGATTTGAAGCACCCTAAAAGACAACTTCTATGTTTCAAAATGTAACATGACCATGGTGGCTTATTGGATGCCTACCCCCAATAGTCCTAACCTAAACTATAAATTATTTTGTGGCCCATGTGGGCAAATTTAGTTTGTTCAAGTTACGATTTCTTTTAGGTGTCTTCCTTCACTTACGGTCTGAAAAATTAAGCTTAAATAAACTGAGTAAAAATGTTTTTACACTTGATTCCCTTCGTTCAAGGTTTAGAGTAGCTTAGTGTGTGTAGTGAAATGTGTGTGTAAGTGACAGAGTGAACATACAAAGTTTGCAGTCATGTGGATATGCGATGATCCTTTTCAAATTCGTCTACTTACACTAAAATATGTTTGTTCCTTACTTGCAAATAAAATAATCTGTGGTTGATGGGCCACTTAATTCCTTCCTATTACACTATGTGATCCTAAAAATGGAGATGAAAAACTGAGTGCTTTGAGAAATATTTTAGATGCAAGCCCAGGATCGTCTAAAAGACGCAAGGGAAGTAGGGGCTACTCCCTTTCTTTAATAACACCAGTTCCTAGTCTGAATGCTAGTGAAGTAAAAATGCTTTGGTTAGTGAAAAATATGAGTGAATTATGGGCCACTTACTCCTTTGCTAATTAAGCTATGTGACTTGGGTAAAATAGCAAAAGAAATTCAAAAAATATGTGGATTATGGCTACTTACTTTTCTCCTTAATTAAGCTATGTGTGAAATGTAAAAATTTTAAAGTAAACGCTAATTAATTGCCCTACTAATACTGATTATTAAAACAATTTGAACTATCTGGAAAAAAATTGCAGACGTGATGGAAATTCACTAAAGGTTCCCAGTCACCCACGAAAGAAAAATTACAATGATTGTTTTTGTTCTCTGTAAACCGTGGGGTTAGGCTCTGCACAAGAGAGCGAACCGTGTGTCAATCTGCAAGAAAATGATAAGTGTTAAGCCAAATTATAGATATTAAGAGTGAGAATGATTATAAGAAATATGCATTATCAATGTTCTAAATTTAAACTTATATGATTAAAGAACAACGCATTTTATAAATGATACTATACTATAAATAATTTAACTAAAATTTATAATCTCACTAAAACAAATCAGTATTGAAGAACTAAAGGCAAAATTTATACCTTTATCATAAATTTACTTAAATTAAATGACATCCTAAGCAATAACAGAAGGCCATGTGCAAGGAAATTAAAGTAGAGTATAAATAAGTATCAAAGTACTTTGTAAAATAAATGTAGAGTTAAAAAATTATATTAATTATATGTTATTAGTCAATCCAAAATGCGTTGTGTAATATTTATTCTCACAACTTTGGAAATGCGTGGATATTTATGGTAGGAATGTAGCTTGAATACAAAAGAGGAATAATCAAGGGACCAAGTCTACTAGAACCATTGTCCATACCAAGTGAGTGTTGGGAAGAGGCCATAATGGATTTTATTACAATTATACCAAAGTATGAAGGAACAAATTTCATTATGGTTTTGGTGTTTTGACTTACAAAGTATGTCCACTTTTTTAGAAAAGAAGCATCGAAATGGTTTCTAAATAACAATTTGCAAAGGAAGAAAATCGTTGTCAAAGTAGAAACCCACCATGAAAAGCGTTGCAGGCATGATGAACAAGAGACAACCTTTAGAATAGTCTCATTCACCCCTTACTTCTCACTCAAATTTATTATGACACAAACACGTAACACAGAAATGTCAAAGGTAAGGCAAAAAGGAAAAAATGTAACGGTATGATGTCAATATATCCAAAAAATTGATATATATATATCTATATATAGTATATAGTATTATATATATAAGATAACTATCTTCGTCAATAAGAGAAAATTGGATAAAGTCACCGTATAAGATGACTCATCAATAGTATAATGATATATCTCATATATCATTAAATCAATAAATCAGAACAAGATCCAATAAGACCCATGGATAGTTGATTCACCCATATTAATTTTGAAGCAGAAAATATTCAAATAAAATAATTATATTTTTTGAGGCCTAGTTTAAAGAGATAATTATTCAGTATGACCCATAATGAAATTGTAATGTTCAATCATTTAAATTATATATTTAAATATGATATAGATTTAATACAGTAATTTTTTTATGATATATTCCATTAAATAAATTCAATGATTTAAAACTATAATTATCTCAATTTCACACAAAAGATCTTAAAAAACAAAAAATATGATTAAATATATAAAAAAAATTAATGCCATCAAAAAATTATGATGCATTCCATTAATAAATAACAACTTAAAATTATAATTATCTCCAGTTTCACAAACTGAATTAAAAATATTAAAAAAACAAAAAAAAACAACATTAAGCTACACTTCATGTTAAAATTTATAATAAACTATATAAATATCATTAAACTCATCATAGAATTTAGGTAAAGAATTAAAAAATTAAAAGAGGAAATAACTCGTAAAATTTAATAATTTTAATAATTACCTTTTTAATTTTGGACAATCTCTTACAGTATATAACGAAGGTGGAATTGCACACTATGAATCCTTAGTATCCTATCCATGTTGGAGAGGGAAAAAAAAAATTGTTCAAATTTCTAACACTGTTCTATTGATTGCTCCGACTAATGGGGATGAACAAAAATGAGTCTAATCCTATATCCAATATAATTCTATGTATAGTATTCAAAACTGACAATGTAAGAAGCATATGTATGAATTTGGGGTTATACTTTGAAAAACTAAAGGCACTGTTCTTTGTCTTGTAAACTTCACTTGATTTTTTTGTAGATCTTCCAGTTCCCCATCCACCATAGTTATAGAATTTTAGTGCCAATAATAATCCAATAATGTCTTTGCACCATCCACACTAGGTAAATAAGGTGGTTCAAAATATATTTGATGTAGGGCATCACAAGCACCTAGATATGATGGACCCTTCATTTCAATGCTACCCATGGCTGCTACTATCAGCTGCTGATATGAGAAGAAAAACCTTTCCACCGTGGCTTCTATTGCCTGGAAGGCCAACAGAACATGTATTGTTGCAACATGATAAGCACCTGAAGTGCTATGTGAGGGAAGTCCATGTGAATGAAACAAATGCATAAGTGCCTCCTGGAGCCTTGGTCCACCCTTTGGATCTGCCTCAACACCCATGAATTTGGGCACCAAATGCCTTAGTTCCTTGCATGCATTTGTATGGTCTCTAAGGGGGGTAGACCGAAGGCAATATGCGCCTGCAAGCGTACTAGTACTGCTAATTTCCAACCGCTATTTAAGGCAAAGGAAATAATTTGGGTCCATCACTAGAAGCAAATTCAAAATTTCTTTGAGCATCTTCCATATCCCTTCAACAATCCAATAGTCTGTGGATGCTCCTACAAAATTCCAAGAGTCTATTGTCTGATATATTATGTACAACAATTCTTGGCCTACAAATACCGAGGCCTCAAAGATCTGGAGTACATTGCAAAGTTTGGCATCTTCTAGATTATGGAACTATTTATGTTGTTTTAAAGAGTGCAAATATCTTGGCTTGTAGATTCTATCATATTCAAGAATAGGCTTACCTAACATATTTGGTTCCCCTAGACCTAAAGTGAAGGGAGTCCTTTGCATATGGCCTTCAATGGCAAGCCATATTCTAGAAACCATAGCTTTAGTGCTTTTCCATGTACCCATATGAGGAAGTAAGCTCTCTTCACTTGTTCTGCTAACCACAGGTAAAGCACCAAGTCTCTACCATACCTCATGGAAAACTTTCGTAGCAAGAACACCACTAGTTACTCACAAATGAATAGCGGGAACCTGCTTGTCATTTTCACAAATCATTGAAATCAACTCAATGTGGGAACAAATTAAGGATTCAAGCCTTCTCTTCCATTCCTCTTTCTCGATGTAAGTCCTTGTGTCATAGAGGACAGACAAAACAAATTGAAAAGTAATCTCCAATGTCTATAAAGCAGCCTTTACCAACCCCTCTCTAGACCAACCATGCCATTCATTGAATTTCCACATGGCACTGAGCTCGGGGAGATGCAGATACTGCTCATAACCTGCACACTCCATGGGGGAGGGCTCTATGGACTCTTCAACAAAGGCAAAATAGGATGCCATTTATTTATAGGACATATTTTTTCCCTACAAACAAAACCAGGAGAGTAAAGACACCGATGCTCTCCATATACCATAATCTAAAAAGGACAACATAATAATATAATAAACGCTAAAATCCATTTAAAACACTAAAATTTTAAAAACTGGAATAGAATAAAATGTTCTTAAATCTTTCTGTTATTTAAAAATTTATATATAATATGCTCCTAAACAGAAAACATATCTATTTGTTGCAACTCAACTTTTTCTGTAAATGATAAAAACTCAACACAAATCCAATATATTGAATAGAAAAAGACATAAATTTCATGCAACTCAAATCCACTGCAGACTGATTTTTATTTTTTATTCTATTATAATATAATACAGATTGAAAAAAGAAAGTGTAAAATTTATTTATTTCTCCTCCTACAATTAAACAAAAATCTTTTTAATAGCCAAAAACTATTCTGTAAACAGTAGAGTTATAACCTGTCCATTTCACCAACACAAATTTTCGAACAATTTACAATCTGCTGCAATTTTTGTAGGTAATTTCAAGACTGAGAACTTAGAAGCATAATACAGTAATAAAATATATCTGGTTGCTTTCTTTTGGATTTTTCCGTAATGTAAGGCTTGAATTCTAGAGTCACTGAGTGCAATAGCCACTTATTGCCTTGGAGATGATTCTCCCTCCAAGTTTTCTCCATCTATAACCCAATTCAAACTCATTCCAGAACCACTTGCTAACATACCAGAGATAGAAATCGGTGACGGTTTCATGAGATGGTGGAAAAAATATAAAGAACACAATGCGATATGCATTGGTTTGAACACCATTCACCAAGCATTGGTGTGAACACCATTCATATATTGTGCTCCGATTTTTTTCCACTCGCACTTCAAAAGGAGAGTGTGAGACCGCTGGCTACATGTGCTGCTGCTCTCTCAACTTTTGTCTTGCTCTAACTGCAATCCAATCATATCATGGAGGGTATTTGTATTGTGTATATTATTATATATATATTTTCTATGTAGAGAGAAACACATCCAAATGGTTTCAATTTCTTTACTATAGGAAAGAAGAAGAGAAGTATGAAAT